>DWME01007028.1:0-13005 GCA_018244795.1 Parelbella ahira ahira
GGTCGAGCGGTTGCAAGCGCGACTGCCGATCGGGAGGTCCTGGGTTCAAATCCCGGGTCGGGTACTATTGGATTTTTTCAATTTAGAATTTCTAGTAGTGACTCGGAGTCTGGATCAGTGCCTGGTGTATGACAATAGGCTCACCATCTATTCCATGGGACTTAAACGTAACTGGTGAAACGTGGTGGTGAAACGTGGTGGTGTAGTACACCCCTCTGCCTAACCCTTCGGGGATTACAGGCTTGATGCTACGTTCAATGGTCCCTATGGCTGTAAGAAAAAGTGACAAAAAAGTAAGGTAAGTCTACTGACTAACGCTACGCCTATTTCATAGTATTCTGCTATTGTTTAGAAGTTTGTACATGCATGTGTGTGTGTCTGTCTGTATTTATGTTCAGTGTGCATTCTCTGTACGTCATGACGTCATAGCCTTTGTCTGAATACGTTATCAAAAGAATTAGTTTTTAGAACTTGTTATAGTCGTAACAGTAATACTTATTAATGAAGCATAAATAAATAAATAAAATAAAATAATGCACGTGCAAACAATACTGTCAAATATAAAATTAAAGGTGATGAGTTTAATATTAATTTCAAGCAAATAAATATAGACATACGTATCTATGTATAATAGGTTCTATAAGGTATTAATTACGAGCAATAAATTCGCTCTGAGCCTAATATAGTTTAATTCGCCTCCCCTTAACTCTGAAGGCAATTTGTCCTGTTAAGTTTGGAGAGCCGTAATTGGCCAAGACAAATTGTAACTCGTCTCAGAGCCTTGACGTTCTGATATTGACTTCTGGTCCCAAGCGCGATGTCTTTAAATTTGTAAATCCATTCCGCTTAAGAGCTTCCGGATTCCCTGTAAGCGCGCGGATGGTCGTATCTTTGACTATTAATTAAATTTATTTTCGAACGTAATGTGAATTTCATTGAAAATATTGCTTTTGGTACATCTTAGCCTCGTTATTGTTTTTTAAAAAATAAAATTCGAATTTAGAATTCGCAGCTCGCAAGCGGGCGAATTCGCGAACAAAGGTTAGTAATCGATATATTCGTAAAACATTATTATAGGTAACATCACGCCTGTAATCCCCGAAGCGGTAGGCAGAGGAGTGTGGTACACTCCCACGTTTCACCAGTTACGTTTACATCTCATGGAATAGGTGGTGAGCCTATTGTCATACACCGGGCACAATTCCAGACTCCGAGTCACTACTAGAAATTCTAAATTAGAATAATTTTATAGCACCCGACCCGGGATTTGAACCCAGGATCACTCGATCGGCAGTCGCGCTTGCAACCACTCCACCAAAGAGGCAGTCAATATGGGCAGTCATAATGGGTATTTAATAAAGGAAGTAACAAAGAAATGAAATTAGCCAATTTTAACATTATAAGCGAAGTGCACAGTAACAGCAAATCTTTAACGGAAATTGTTGATGCGATGCCAACTTTTGTGGCAATAAGCCATTCATCTAACCACTTACTGAGAGGAGAAGTTTCGTCCGCAGACGCGTCTTAGTACCTACTCCATCTCTCGGTTGGCTTTTCTTTAAGGCTAACTTGCGTTCGGATCTAACATGGAGTTTCTCCGAGATAAGTTGAAAAGAACAATCTCGAATTTACTCGTATATTCCTTGGCTACGTTAGTGCATCGAATTTATTGCTATTGTTAACCATTGCGTCATCAAGTCGACACAAATATTTAAATTTTAATAACTCTAATTTGTGTTCTAATAGCAAGCCTTAATAGCATTATATACAAAAAATTGCCTTTTCAAAATAAAAAATTGTCTCTATATTAGACGGAAAACTTTGTTGTTTTTCTATATCATTTATCATCAACGCTTTTATCATATTATGTAGAATTCTAAGGTACACAGATTTCGTCGTGATGTTTTTCTTCAAGATTACAGCGAGTGATATTTATTATTAAAAATAAATGTAACAACGTAATTTTTTAAAGAGCTGAACTCCGGTACCTCACCCAGACCATTCTACTGACCATACCGTTATTTTGTACCAAATAAATCTTGATTATTTTATAAGAACCTCTGGGTGCGAATAGCTGAAAGTCAAGTTCAGTGGTGTACTATTGGAGAGGCCTATGTTCAGCAGTGGACCGGAGTAGGCTGATAATTAAGATTATAAGAGCCCGGTGAAGAAATGCGACGTTTTCGTCCCGTTGTCGACGACATAACTATGCATCTTTGACGTATTGAGAGTGGTATTTGACAGAATGTGCAACGACAAAATATTAGCACGCATGCCCGTCAACAGGAAAACCGCAAATAAAAACGTTCGCGGATGCTTCGATGTTTTATACGACGCAGTAGATACTGTGACTTTTGAGTAACGCGTCCGAAAGTCCGAAGGATAAAGTTTATTTTTAGATACATATATATATGTTGTTTTTTTTATTATGTGACTCCTACGATATATGATTTCTAACGGTTTCTTTTCACCGCCAAAGAAGTTTATTTTTATTTTAAACATGCGCAAGGCTACCTTGATGTTGACCCACCTGAGTCATTATACTGGAGCCTCTTAACAAAAAATACATATCTATATATTTGTGCTCATTTTACTACGGTTTAGTGTCAAATACACACATTCTTCTACCGTGAATCATCCATTCAAATTATTAGGGTAAAGATTCCAATTGACGTAATGTAACATATGGGAGTAAAGCTCGAAATGTAACGTAATTCAATATTTACGTTTATTAATTGACGTATACGCTTATAATTATAGAAACACTGTTTACTATAATTGCATTCGTTATTACACGTTCGCGTTTACTATAATTGCAGATTTTTCTTACGATTATTATAATTCTTAATTGCACTAGATGCCTAACAGGTGCGTCTTACTCGTGCGCTTATAACAGTAAAAAATAATATATTTTCTGATGCAATATGTGGTTGAGCTTGAGGGCTTTTCCGAATAAGCGAACAAAGCGCATCGTGTTAGTCGTGTTTCCTAATAAGTTGACTTAGATACTGTCAGTAGTGGTCAGTGGTGGTGGTAGGGGCCTGGGGTAAGGGGAGGGGGGATTATTCAGTAATAGTAGTCACATATGTTTTTATCCTTTTTGTGCGTGGAAAACTAGCAACCTTAGCACTCTTAAACACTCCAAGTAGTCTGATATGAAACATTTCATTTCAAAATAGTTTAATGTTGCTAGCGGTGTGCGTATGTGTGTATCTGTATATATTGTGCATGAAGACATATGTGTGTGTGTGTGACTGGTTAAGGAAATATCGAACCGGTCACACAGCCACCAGACCACCTCGCTTATCGCCGATTGAAATTGCCTCGTCACCGTCTCGGGTCTAGACTCGATACCGGAAGACAACAGTGCAAAAAAGTGTTCGGCATTAGAAAGCTTGATATTTTTGTATGCGAATGTCATATTTACGTACTGGGTGATAAACAATATTAGTGTTTTGCCTTATTTTGCTTTTGCTGCCTTTTAGCTTATTCTGATTTGAATGGTGATGGTTACCTTAATGGCTTTTTTAATTGATTCGTATCAAAAGCTTTTATATTTTTTTGTTAAGAAACTGCTAATGCAAAAGGAACTCTAATGTTTGTTACCTAAAACTCTGTTACGCTGCAGCTTGAATAACGCTGAAGCGATTTTGTTGAAATTTCGATGCGGAGATAGCTTGAACCATGGGAAACAGCATCTGCTCTGTACTTTTTTACCTCCTTTTAATGCACTGAAATTGGCCGTGAGAGATTGTGAGAGATTTATTTCGGGGTGCGAAACACTGAACGGACGACTAACAAGTTATCATAGATAAATTATAATAAACTCGGAATTTACCCTTCATCATCATCATCAACAGCCTATCTCAGTCCACTGCTGGACATAGGCCTCCCCCAATAAGCGCCATCGCGCCCTGTCTTCGGCTTGTCGTATCCAGCATCTGCCTGCATTACGGGCTTAAACCCTCCATGAATAGGAATTTACCCTTGCTGTAGGTAAACTCCACTATTACCAAGAGTCAGAAGAAAACATTAGGTTCGACCTAAGGGAAGATATGTTTCAAAACTACTGTTGTTTTATTAGAATATCTGTCTTAACATAACTTGAATATTTCCATAATATGGTCGTTAGTATGCCATTCGTATGTCGGCGGCCTGGCTCCGTGACAGTTGTCTGTTCTCCGATATAAAATCTTGTACAGCAAACCTATCTGTGGTAAACAATAGAGTTTCACAATTCAAGCACTTTTATAGACGCCCATGGATTGCAGTCCAGTTATCTTCCCAAGAGAATACTTTGAAGTTCATAGGAGATGTCGTAAATCGTAATGTTTATGTTTGAGCCTTCCGAGGTAGTCGTAAGAGAGTAATGTCCACGGTTAAATCTCTTGTGATGTTCACATGAGAACTTTTTACTTATATTTGACTCAATTTTAAAAGCAATGTTGCACCTTGCACAAATTTTTAACGGCCCCCACAACCTTGCCCGCTCATAAATGAGATGCAGGTTAATAACTTTATATAGTCTGTCGGACATTTTTAAACAAAAACGGGCCTCCTGATTATTTTTTTCCTATGTTACCATAGGTCACTTATCGAAGGACTGACCGTGACTTAGGGTATGCTTTATATGTTAGGAGCAAATATTTCTTTTTGAGCATGCGCAACGTACGCAGCTTACGCGTTCATCTGACTTACAAAGTAGCTATGTGATAAACATAAAGTCATAAACCTCATTCATAAACACACAACATCAGCACTTCAACTGTCGGATGTTGCCTCGTTCCCTCATAGCGCAATTCGAACGTGATAGAAAGAAACAAAACATCAAATAAATGAACAGCCGTCTGTACGTTCTATGAATAAGATTGTCAATCGCTTATCGATTATTTTGTTTACGAAATGGGTTCGGTAACAGACTTGTTTGTTACCGCTCTCCGTGAAAGCGAGCGGGTGGGCGCTACCGAGAATTAATTATTCCAGTCGTCTATATTTAACAGAAAGCCGAATATTTTTTATTTTTTTTCATTATTTCAGACACGTTTCTTAAATCATTTGCCCTTTGTAGGTATAACGCGTTGTATTGTAGTCAAATGTTTTGAATTAAGTGCGGTAGGAATCAGCATATTTGCAGCCTTATTGTTTAACTATTGGGCGCAAATCTGCTCTTATAATAAGTTTGTTTAATGTCATTGTCAAGGCCGTCGAGGTTAGATACACGGGATGACAGACGTCACGTGCCTTCAAGAACATTATTGTCAATTTTAACGCGTACAGCTTTTCTCGTGAAGTTCTTTATTTATATAGTGAGTGATGAATTAGTATCAAAACAAAGTAAAATGGTACCTGTAGACTGCCAAATAAAATTTAATCACTGTGGTAGTAGACCGTTCAACATTATTCATTTTAAAACGAAATCCGTGTCCAAAGTGAAACGATAAAAAGTTTGATGATTGCGATTATAAAACTGATAGCATATTATTAAAACGTCGTTATGAGACTTACATTTATACTACGGGTACAAGTGAGCCCATCCGATAGATCGTCATTTATTCACTGTTGATTGTCAGAACATTAATCACTTTTAGACTCTAGGAAGAGATTATTTTAAGGTCGGCTCACATGATCGCCGCATTTAAGTACTTATTTACGTCATATCCCCAAGTTAGGTAACACACGAGAACGAATTCGGAACCTTAAATTAGCTTCATATTAGCCTCATCGTCGGTTCATAAAAGATATATAGAACCTTAAATAGATTCAATTTTAGTGAATTTATTTTGTAGAAACCCGAACAATTTTAACTTACCTACCAACTAACCTTTTGCGCTACACATAAGTAAATAAATGTTTGTGGGTGGTATGACGCCATTAATATGGCAAAATATAGTCATGCTTTTTGTTGTAAGTTGTTTAATCTGATGATTGGGCGATATTGCAGAGTTTGCGATGACGGAAGAGAAATTTGTACGGTATTAACGACACCCGGACCGTTATCGCAATTGATTATATCGGGAACATATATTGTCTATTAAGGTTCCTATAATTGACCACTTGAAGTCAATTTTAAGGGTACCTTTAATAACCGAGAGTGTGTATCACGACATTCTTGAAAGTAGAAGAGGTGAAACAATTTTATCAGAACCTTAGAAACGTGGAAATCTTTAGTAATTGTATGTATTTGTCGTGAGATGTTATGTTTTATAGTCCGATTAGTGTATCCATGTCATAAACCGTTGGTTGATTCACGCGAACATTGTTTTATATGTAGGTATACTAAAGTAAGCGATGTTAGTGAATTGAAGTTTGAATGATGGGAGTGCCTATAACATTTCTGCAATTGTATTCGCTTTGAAGTTAAATAAAGGTTACCGTTTTAACATTTGTATTGTTCTTTGTTAAAAAAAATATTAACATTTGAATAGCAGCTCTGACCTTCTAGCAGATAGATGTGTATCGTGCATGCGATGCCAAATTGATCCGTCTGATAGTCATTTTAAATAGAATTAGCTTTTGTTTTTTTTTCTTTGAATTCGTTTGTTTACTTTTATCCAGTAATTTACTGCAAACAAAATCAGTAAGTGCATTTTTTTGACGTCACAGCATAAAGGACATGAAGTAGACGCGTATTTTTTGTAGTTTTACGCATGCAATCGAAAGATTAAGGTTTTTTTGCGACAACTCTACTGGAACGGAAAGATCTCTACATCTTTCCGTTCATCATAGTGCTGACGCCCGTACTGGGTTTCTGCGGCATCAAGTACGATTTTAGGTGAGAGGAATCTCTGTAATTTTAAAAATTATTTTATTTTACCTTAATTCTATTGACACTTCAACGCATACATATATCGTTTCACTGCTGGACACGAGTCTCGGCACAATAGTTAGTTTAGGTGAGATTAACTGAATTCGCCGAGGTGCGCCAGTGTTGATTAGCAGACTAGAGATACTTACCTTACCGTCGAGTTCACGTACCTGTTGCGAGTGGATACTCGGCTCCGTTTCCAAAGCGTACATAGTGCGGTGCTGGTGAAAGTGACCGCTTCAGATGTTTTTATGTATGTACGTACGTGCGTCGTCTCCTAACTGGGTAACCTTAATTATATACAAAACCTTTCATTTGTAGGGTTTTCTTTGTATGGTTCGGGATGAATGTAAAATATACAATGCGCTTCGTAGTTAGAAAATTCTCGACTTTCGCCTTATTTCTAAATGTTGTTGCATTTTGTTGTTAAACTTATTCACAGTTTAATATTCTCCGATCTTTTCTAATAATCATATTTACGTAACACAATCTAGAAAGAATCATATTGTCTCTTGCAACATATTTCTACAGTTTACGCGAAAACGAACTGAAACAAAGAATTTTTCGCTGCATCAAACATGTATGAATAAGTAAGGTAGGTAGGTGCTGGTGCTGAGTGTGCGGTTATTTTTTTCTGCAACGCAGCAACAACTGTCGACACGCGAAACGCTAGCGTGTCGACGTACCGACCTACATCTGACATATTATATGTATCTACTGTGCAACTTTGCATATATGCAACATCATCTCATATGCAGTTGTTTTACGTTGAATTATATGTTGCAATATGTTGTTTACAAGTTATTGGTAACGATGACTTGAGAAAGAATTTTTTTCTTAACATTTATAAGCAAAACGCACAGTGGATGATCTACCAGCTTATTTTTATAAGCTTTTTTAAACCCTTTGTGGTAACAAAGGTGGGTTTAATTTTATATTTATAGCATTTTCTACCAGTTAACTTTAGGAATCTGGTAAGACGGTAAATAAACGAAAGTGAAAAAAAATGGTGAAGAGAAAAAAAACCAGTTGAAATGACAAATATCGTAGTAAAAATACAAATGAAATGACAATGTGACTAAGGGAGGAATGCCGCAGTATGCCCGTAAAAGTATTAAATGAAGTTCTTCAGAAAATTTTGAGTGTGTGTAAGACGCGCTAAAACAATTCGAAATACATTCAAGATTGGTAACGATGTCAATCAAATATGACTGATATATTCATACATACAAGGTCCAAAATGATTTCTACTCAAACGAAACCCTTCCTATGCTATACCACGCTGTCTTCGAAGACTGACGAATCGCATTGTGTGAAATTGCTGAGTAATTGGAAAATAATTGAAATACATATTACGACCCCTGCACACTTGTACAAATGTGGAAATTGTTACCTTGAAATGAACGATTAATTTCTAAGAATCTGTTAGTATCTATACGCATTGTGAAACAATTAGTTTTTCTCAGACATGTATGTTGTAGAAAGATTAGAAATATGTATGTAATACACATTAGTTAATAAGACTGTCAAAAGCATCTACAAAAGATTCGATGTTTAGTTTTTTTAGTGATCGTTTTATAATGTCGTGTGAATAAATTTTTAATTATTTAAATTTTTTTTTTTGTTATAATATATGACAGTCACAATTATATGTATGGCTTATAAGAAGCGTAGATTTATGCTAAAATGGGCCTCTGTTGCTTAGAAAAAATCTTCACACCCGTACCTCGAGGAGGCCCTTCTTATATTTCTCGTATTTTTGAATAATAGTGCGTGTTGACACTTCAAGGTGATTTTCGCGTGTCGTTCCAATGGTTTACGTAGATTGTTTACTATCGATCGATGATTTAAGACTCAGTAATATTGCACAGGTATTTCACTACCTACCTATCTACTACCTACATACATTTTAGGGACAATGACAAGGTGATTTATTCTAATTACGTCTCGTCTTCCGTATGAATGTGTCGATGTTTAGGATCGTATAGAATTTGGCAGTCTTTGTGTAGTTTGCTTTGTAATGCGCGCTTACCTCATTAAAAATAATACTATTTTTATAAACGGATATAGATAAAAAATTGTAAATATGAAGAATAAATGAACAGGGTGTTCAATGTGGAGCACGATGGGTTTCTAAGTAACTTCACGACTTTATTTCGCGAAGAGTTAGGCAAAGGGGTGTAGTACATTCTAACGTTTTGCCAGTTACGTTATACGTCCCACTAACGAATAGAGGGGTAGATCAAGTCTAAAAGGACAGAGAAGACATATTTGGTACTATATGCTCTCTGACTACATAGTAAGATACCTGGCTTGATGATACAATAATATTTATTTCAACGATATATTTGTACACACGCAGTTAAAGAGCGTTAATACATATACATATATTTGGTGAGTAGTGTGATCAAAAAATAGAAAAAGTAGTTGTAAAATTTGCTGCCTGTTCTTTTTAAATATATTTCTGCTTGTATAACCATGATGTTATATAGGTATGCTCAAGCAGACATTTTCACTTAAAATTCGCTGAACTTGGCTTCGTTAAGTTGTTGGCACAGTTGGCCGCCAGAGAATGTTCGAGATGACACCGCCGCCATATTTTTCGATTATGTTTACGGCCGAGTACCCTCACATACATAAATACATACAAGCGAGTGCAATTCGCTCTTGACCGCTTTATTTGCGACTATTTGAGTTCTTTTCGCCGTGTAAACTATGTGGGTCGCTCGGCCGGTTTTTGGCAGTGGGCAGCGGCGGCGGGCGCGACTCTGGGGAAGTCATTTTTACGAGTTAGCTTACGATTTGTTTAACCGCGGAACTTACCGAGCCAATTTACTAGTTTTTTCGCTCCACGTGAGTCGCTTACTGATACGTTACATTCCGTGTATAAATTTATCACGTTCCTTTTTTTTATATTTTAGGAACAAATAAGCAGCTTATAAACAGTGTATGTAAGATATATATGTACTCGTAAATGATATAAGTAACATGTGATACTGCTTTGTCACAAGAGCTGCACAAACTTTCCCAGATTTCATTCTGCCTTTGACTGAGTTATTTTTATATTATGTCGTCTGCTGAGGGACGAAGGACAGAGTAAACATTGATTACTATTAGGAGACTTAGCTGGACACGCTCTTTGGGCATGAGTCTTAAAATATTACTCCAGCAAGCTTCATCAGTGCGGTTTAGTGACTAACAGTGAAATTGTTCTCTGACTAACGGTAATGTGCATGAAGATTGATATGCAGTGACAATAAATTCGCAAATTCTTATAAGAATTCATGCACAATTTCTTGTAGCAATTATTTTTTTAAGACTATTTTATTTTTTGTAGAGATATTTGTATGTGGATGGCGTAGATGTGTCGTGAAATAGAGAACACGTCCGAAGAAGCAGCCTGTTCCCTTAAATCCCTTTCCCTTATCCTTCCCTTATCTTGACACGTTCTGAGTTACATTTGTTGAGAAACATGATATAAAATACAGTAAAACAGTATTCTCGTAATATGAATAAAATATATGGCATAAAATGTCTTAAAAACTTTATAATTATGCTCTTAGATATAATTCTCAAAAATAAATACTAACCATTTTATAAGTATTGCCTGTTTTTGTTCTAATTTATAACTTAATTTTTAGATAGCTTTATGTGCATATAAAAAATATAAAATGTATTTTGGTCAGAGTTGAATGTTGAAAACTTTAAACATATAATAACAAAAAATCAACGTGATTACCGAGACGGCGAAGACTTTATACGGATTTTATTTATTTCTTCGCTTGTGCACATACTGTATAGACAACAGTATTAAAATTACAGAATCTTATCAGACCCCTTCGTTTTATCCAGAGAGCACCAAAAATAATATGCTTTTAAGTTCTAGACATAAATATAGACATAGACGCAAGTAGTCAGGACATCGAATTCAACACACAGCCACCATAATCCGTAGACCTGTGTTCTATATATTTTTATAGAATCGGTTATTCAGTTCAATCTCATTTATTTCTTTCAGTAGTTTTATACATATAACAGGGTTGTATTAGTAGGTGTTAAATAAAGTAAATGAAATTCTTATAACGCACTCTGCCTCAAGAGACTTGCAAACTGGATTTTACGGTAAATATGAATTGGTTAAAATCAAATTAAAGAAGTACAATTGAAACAAACTATTATTTTAGCAACTGATTGAACAAAATTAGTGAGTTTATTAGATTAATACCAACAAAGTGAATCCGTTCCTTCTGCTCTGAACCTTTTTATGCATTTCCTCCATTCAACTTCAACCCTTTCGTCGCTTTTTCTCGTCTCGAAGTTGTGTCGGAAATTGAAAGCGACCGATGAGAAAATTTTAAATGTGCCAGTATTTTTAGTTCTATATTTTTTCTGCTGTGTGTGAGTGTGTGTGTGTGAACGTCTCCGCCCGCTTAGCGTTAGATGAAGTGCTGGCGTTCTAAAGAACGCGACACCTTAAACCGGTGGCCTGGTTTCTTTCCACACTCTGTTGTGTGTGTACCTATACAAATATACTTGCATATGCATGTATGTGTGTATCTATACACACATAGTTATGCATGTGTGTGTGTGTGTGTGTACTAAGCGAGCTTTTTTCAAGAGTCGCTTACGGTTTATTAAAGCGCTCGGAAATGTTAGCGCAAAATCTCGCGTTACTTTCAAATGGCTCTCTGCTTGTCTATTTGCATTATTTATTCCCCATTTATATTAAATTAAAATAACCTCTTGGTCAAGTAGTGTGTGATTCTGATCATTAAATAGGAGGTAACTACTAGGTTCGATTTCCGAGCATGGCAAATGTTTATGTTTATGATGGCAGATGTGAAGTTATCTGAATAGGTATGTTTTATAGTTTATCTGCTGTCTGGTTACCATAACGCAGACGTTGTCTAGTTGCATATCAGATGGCCGCGTGCAAATTTCTCCAAGATATCATATCGTTATGAAAATAAATCTTTATGTAAATTAATCAGCATATTCTCCGAGGTATGAAATGCTAGAGCCGACTAAAAGGGTCGTCGAAGAGAATGATCAATGTAGAAAAAGCACATTAGGTCTGTGAGGATAGAGATATTTGGCACTCGGTACTCTCAGCCTATCCTGAAAGGAACCTGGCGTTATGTGATAATAATGAAATGCTAGTTACTTAACTTCACACATCCGTTTCGAACTACAATCGTATGAAGGCTGGGAGTCAAACATATCGACCTCTAACAGTCCCCGTGGAAATTATTTGCTTAATACTGTATATTTATGTAATATTTATAATTAATTCTTGTCGTTATTTAAATATCAAGCATTTTATGACAGCTTGTTAATTAGCGCCTGACCTTCAGGAAGTCTTAAACACTCATTGCTAAGGATACAGCTTTAATTAAAAGTTAATTTAAGATTACATCGTTATTCTACATAAACTTTAAGCGTCTATGCACCTATTAGGAAAAATATGCATACGTATAACTTTTTTTTGACATTCGTCTGTTTACTGTATGCACTTTTCAGATTAGTATGTAAAAATAGTCCTATTCCATCGATGCGTTCTTCAGAAGAGTTATTTTGGTTGTCACATTATGGTAGGGTTGTCATTTACTATTAATCATGCCACTAAGTTTGTCTATGCATTTGTGCGAGTCCGTGGGTATGTGCGTGTGTGTGTGCGCGTGCGTGTTGTGTGCATTGTGTGTATGTTGTTGCATTCGTACATCGTTTTAACTATCGGTAGTTGGAGTACGTGCTTCCTCTAATTGATATGTTGCTATTTTTATAAATAGACGTGTCGTTTTCTATATTCATAAATAAAATAGATAAAAACATATCCGTAAAAATAATAAAAGAATTAAGTAAATACTAATAGTTACACTGGCCAAGTGTGGGTTGAGAGACTTAACACCCCTTCGAATTGTTGGTAATTACATAGTATTATTTTTTATTTTATAGTATCGCGCCTGACCCGTTACGGAGTAGGCAAAAATATTGAATATTGAATATCTCTTACCTATTATTTTTTAATCTCTATAATTAATTAATTTTGGATATCTAAATTATGAGAAACCTAAGAGCTACAGGTTGTAGAGTTTCAGCTTTTATCACAACATCTTGCTTCTGTATTGCATATATTATAGTGCATAATATTAAGTATATATAATAACTTCAGTGTACTTGGAATCGAACAAAAACCCGAT
>DWME01007029.1:0-13004 GCA_018244795.1 Parelbella ahira ahira
GTTCTATTCTAGACCCTGGACAGCGGAGTGCACGATGGAGTCGCCGAGAAAATTTAACGATTGCTATTTTTATTATTACTCGACGTGCACTAAGGTATGTCATAGTCATTCATACGTTACTCGTACTGTTTTACATCGGTAAATATTTCTAAAATATTCAAGCCAGACAAGGTTTTACATAACAAACGAATGGTTGTCATGTTGCACGTATTTAGATGTGCAATTACGTCTCCGAAGGTTTTGAGAGGGCCAGCAAGGATAGTAGACATTAATAACATCTAGAGATTTTTATATTACAATGTCACAGATATTGTGGCAGAGTTCTATATAATTTAAGAAGACTGCAGCTGATGAACTTCCTCCATATTCCTTTGCCTTATGTTCTTATATTAATAGTGAATATTAGGATATCGAGATAAACACAGAGAATAATAACAGTAATTTCATTTGCTTACTATATTTTTACTAATGTATACACTGTTACTTATATATTATTATTTTGTATTATTTTTGATGTATCTATTTTCTGTGCAGGGCGATAATTGTATATTCCGTCATGAACCATCAGCCCTGGGTTGTGAAACGATGTGCACTGCTTGGCAACAAGGCAAATGCCTGGATAAGCGCTGTAAGCTCCGCCATATGGAACTGAGGGTAAGACATAATAATTTATCCATTCATACATCAATTTCCTAATCAATTGAGGCTCTTCATATTGTTTATAATTATTGGATGTTAACACAAACTTTTATATGTGTTAAGGCTTAAACAAAATTAAATTAGTCAAAAATATTTTTGTATGTTATCAAATGCTCTTTTATTTCTTTGTGTTTCCATTTATTTCATTATGGCTCAAGTCTAGGTAATTTCATGACAAACATGTGATTACAAATCATTCATTGCAATGCTGCCAGTGTAGGCCTATTAATAATTATTGTAATTGTTACAAGATTTTAGTTTCCATGTTCTTGTACAAGTTTGTATTTTCATGTCATTCATTTAAGCCTTTTGTAGTCAATAAGAAGTATAAGAATTATAAGTAGTCCTATGGCCACATCTATTCTTTCCACACTTTATGCTTATATGAATTTACAAATGAAACCCAAGTAAAATGTGGTCTTGCAGAAAAACCGCAAGCAGATTCCGTGCTACTGGGAGAATCAGCCTGGTGGTTGTCGTAAGAAGCATTGCCCCTTCATGCACAAGAACCCTGATGCTCGTACTGATGGCATAGCTCCTAGCCAGCCGGCACCACTCAATAATGTATGTTAATAATTATATTTATAAAGACTGATTGTCATTTGTAATTCAATTGTGGAGCTATGTGTCCTATAGGACTTATCACATGAATAGATGTCATATTTACAATTGATATAATAGAGGAAGATATACAAAGTACTTATACTTTTAATATGTTTAGTATTACACTTATATTTGTATGTGTAGGCTATTGCTACCAGCAACATGCCCGAGCCATCCGTGGAGCAGCCAATGCCTACCGGGGTACCCACAGCTGTGCCTGCTCCGACTCCTGTGCCTCTCCTGTGGCAACAGCAGCGCCAAGGTAGTTGCTATTTATCTAGCTTTTTTCACAACATTTCACATTTTGTACAGTACACCTGTCAAACAATAGTCTATTCTAACTAAAATAACCAACACATTTACATGGACAATTAAATCTATGTCATAGACATGTCACTGTACAATGATAGGTAGTAATTATTGCTATACAACAGTTGGGCAGGTATGACAGATGAACACTGTAAAATTTGATTCTGCCTATAATCTTGAAATGTCTATAACTACATTTAATTGAATCCAGACCTATGAAGAAGATACAAGTGACAATCAAATATGCTGTTTATTAAAGTGCATAATAATTGTTCCAAGACATTGTCATCATTGTTAATAGTGTTGGATTTTTGAGTCTTTTCATCTTGAGTGACATGTACTAATTTAACTTGCCTTACAAACATAATTTTGAATTTATAAACACAAGCATGTTTGCATTTCAGTGGTTCTAGATAGCGCGATCCTGGGAGTGTTGCCTGCGTCCAGTGAGCTGCTAGGCGCTAGGCGCGTGCTGCCCCATGCGCCGCACACGCACGCCCACTCCCACGCGCACTCTCACGCCCACTCCCACTCCCACGCGCACGAATCGCCCGCCAGTCCATACGCGCCCCTGCCTGTGGACCCGCTCGTAGTCAACTTCGAGGAAGGTATGCGCCTATACTGAAACTACATGCAATAAGCCCCCCTTCCACGTTTTGAGAACGTCAACTTCTTTTAACCACTAATGGTTGTGATGTAGTTCCCTTGGTGGTGTGATTCATATTTGGCTAACAATAAATCTGATATTCAATATGATATGTATGCCAAACCATTAAGTCATTTATGTAAATATTATATGTATTACAGTGTTTCACTCTCTGTTGGATTTTTGGGTATACCTGATTGTCTTCAAATATTTATTAACAGTTTGTTGGCTAGTTTGGATAATAATTATTTTACATTATAAATTTTTAAACTTTTTATCGTTTATTTTAAAAACGTATTTTTGAAACATTTAGCTAATATGAAATTGTTTATGAAAATTATGTCTGCACTTAGCCAAATATGTATTGGAGAAATATATACGACAGCCATGGAACTAATATTTTTCAGTAATGTTCTACTGTTTCATAATGATATTGCTTGATAGCTTAATAAGGGCTTATTAGTAGTAATTGTAAATGTAAGACCACAGAATGACTAGTTGTATCAAAAGATTCAATTTGTTTGTTGTTTGAATGAAATGAAGTAACAAATTTAATAATGCTTGCGTTAACTCATCAGAGTAATTATAAAAATGTAGGACATTATTGAAGATTTGAAATAGTGGTAAAAGAAAATTTTCTCAACTGATGTAAAATAAATTTATGTATTATTTTATGTTAAGATGTAAAATTTGTACGTTGAGTATATTCAAATGGGTCAGTATTAAATTTAACTGCCAGAGAACAAAGTCATGATTTTTAAATGATTTCTTTCATTAGTTTACTGACTTAATACATTTAAAGTGTTTATTTTACAGCTAGTTTGAGAAAATAATATTTAAATGATACATGTTATCATCTCAATTCGTATGATGGGGGCTTAGTATAGTAAGTTCGTACAGGACTTAACTTGTGAAAAACATTGTCCGGTGCAAAGAATTAAAGGACACTTCAATGCAAAAACGGTTGTTTCGAAAACAATCAACAGTGGAAAAGTAGAAGATTGAAGAAAGAAGAATTATAATTATGCATTAGGTGTTTTTGATGGGTGTAAATGTGTTAAGGCGCTAATGCACTTGTTGTATTTGATCCGTGGATGGACAATGTGAAGGTGGTCTACTTGTCATACATTGGTTGCTCTGTCCTCACACATTGTGCATCGCACGGGCTCGGGCACTGGATTGTGCGTACACGACTTAAATCTGAAAATCTTCGAGTGGAGGTGGAGGGGCTCTTTGACATTATACACAGATTAATGGTCCAAAGAGCCCATAGATTGTCTGAACAATAATGGCAACATGAAATACACAAATGTAAGCAATACATATGTTTGGAACGTTCACGTTATTGGCAACTCCACTGATCGTTGGAAGCGACGAGCGGTGGTAGGGTTAAGATTGTAACTATTTAAACGTTCCCAACGCTCACTTAATAATAATAATAACACTACTACGCTTTAGGTGATATGAACTTTTCGTCTCTGTATTCACTATGGCACTTAAGAATTAAATTCTGTCTTTGGTGCCCTACTAGGATGGCAGAATGGTAATAAAATTTTATAATAGCCCGCTTTTGATAGTGTTTATAGTGTAATGTTGTCTTATATGTGGGATGAGTCAATCGATTGGAGCTATTTAATGGATTCTTTATTTGAAAAACATCTATGTATATGAATCTGATTCACGGACAGAGTTTAATTCGCACATATAATATGACGTGCCAATCAATATAAATATGTAACATGCCTTGGAGAGAGAAAATAAAAACACAATAACCGTCGTGTAATAATTAATAGTTTTTAATTTAGTCGTATTATTTATTTTATTATTATTACAATATTATGTTATTACTTACGCTGTTCGTTAAGGAGATTACATGTGATTCGCCGCCTCGAGCAGATCGGCATATTGTTTTAGTGCTACGGCGAGGGGGTAGCGTAATGAAGTGTTATTATTTTAACAGAGATGAAAGTTAAATGTTTTATTTATTGTCCCCATCTGCTGAGCGGCGAAGATGTTTTTTTTTATTAGAGTCGACCGCACGTTTTGCAGTTTCCAGATACGTTTCCGAGATCGGATGATACTATATTTGAAATTTGGAATATCAGATCGGTGTGATTTTTTTCCTAAATTCAATAGAAAATGGCAAGAATTTCAAAAATATCGGTCTGATTAGTAAAAAGGAGTTATATAGAAAGGGACTTTCGCATGTTCGGTTGTCCGTTTGAAATTTCGTCTCTCTGCTATAAAATGTTTTTCTAACAATTGCGTGTCCGGATATCCGGTTGGGATACTCGCACTATCTATCCCCATGTAGCAACCGTGCGGCCGGCGTTATCGATTCAAAGATGGCGGAAAAAAACTCGTTTTCATACGTTAGTCAAATATACATAGTAAGTATTTATTGATTCGTATCTGTTGGATTTAATTTTGGGGCATATTTTAATAGGTTACGATGTTTTTTTTTTGTTGATACCCGAATCCGTGGATTTATTTGCGGTAGGACTGCGTTTATATTAATTCTATATTATATTATTGGACTGCTAGAGGAGGCAGTGTTTTTTGGTTGATTTAAACTGGGGAAAGGAGATTTTTCGTTTGTTTTTTATAATACTGAATATTGAACTTTTCGAAACGATGTCGAGAGAGACTGTAACCGATGTAACTGCGCTGGCTTGATTCGACTCGAGAGTAAAACGAGTGCGTGCGTGGTCGGTGTTATAGTAACGTGCAATAAAGTTTAGTAAACCATTATAATATATTATCTCTTTCATATCTTAGCTAATTAGACATATAATGGATATCTCTCGCTTCGTTCATTTTCGTGTACGTTTAATATAGCGATGTATATCACAATTTTTTGAACAGTCGCGTTCGCGGTCGGCCCGCGATTCTCATCGGTGGCCGATCCGCAATGCAATTGTGCTAGTTTTTTTTAAATAGATGTCGGTATTAATCCTTTGTCTACGATAGTGAAAAGTACATAGGTAATGGATAGGTATTAAATAATATATTAAAATATAAATAAAAATATATATACACGAATATTTAAACTCATTATTATTACTATAGGTGAAAGAAGAAGAGAAAAAAAAACTAAAAAAAAAACAAGCTTTACGCCTTTAAATTGTTTGTATGTTAGTACGTAGGAAGTTTTATGGGGCTTAGGCAGATTATAAAGGTACCCACGGCTATTGGCCCCCGTATAATTTATACTTCGCACCGTGAGCGTTTAGGTAGTTCTAATAAAATGACAAAAAAAAAATATATAATAATCGTATCTTAGATTTGCAAATGGAGAGCACAAGAGTATAACTCTACAAAGAGAAATTTGTGGTTGATTCTAACGTGATAAATTTTACGATCTGCGGGGTACTGGACGTTAGGAAAGGATATCTGACCTTTGTGGGTAAAAAGAGTTATAATTCAGGGATAGAGCAGCTTTGGAGATTCCTTTGTTGTCTCTATTTTCCTGAGCATCAGTGAGACTTAGAAACAGACGAACAGATTATGTGATTGCAAGATTGATGTTATGGGAAGAAATACAGTCGATGACCATTTGCCCATTGGTTTGCGATGCATAATATAGTGTGTGCTTTTGTGCTCGCCACGTGCGGCGGTAATGTTTTCGTGCTTACGATACTATTACCAACTTAGGCGAGTTTAAAGATGTATTTGTAACGTAATAATAATTATTATTATAATATTACCTAATGGATAAGATAATGCGAGCGGATGCTTTGCGACTTCGATATAATTACAACTGATAAAACGCTTCCGATAACACGTATGGAACTATACTAGTAAGCCAATTTGATTATTATGTAGCGAACACAGGCCGAATGTAATGTTCATTTTTCCGTTGTATCCAGGACGAATCAGTTTGGGTTTTTTTTTGTTTACATTTTCGCACTGAGAGTAAAGTTCCTATAATATAAAACAGATATTGTCTGCACATGAATGAAGTTGAAAAAAAATACGCTCTATATTAAATGAAACGTACATACGGAATGCTAACAGCGATGTGGATGGTGGGAAAGTAGGGGGGATAAACTTTTAAATTTGTTTAGGGTCCATGGTACGCCTAGTCATTATTTTATGTACGAAACTAATTAACAATTTTTAAAAGTAATTTAAACGAAATAAAAAAATATGTAGTCTTGATTGGTGGGGGTAGAGTTTAGGTAAGTGTGGAAGAGATTTTTTTATATTATTTTTAATACGCTCGATTTTTCTACGATTACTATGATTTGATAAACGTCTGTCGCTCGGTCGAATGCTCCCGCTTGTAAATATATCCTGGGGTTGACAGTCATGATGGCCTTAGAGACGTTTTCTACCGGAAAGAAAAAAAAACTATACGTATAAAAATTTTAAAATTAACTTACCATTATATTTATATATACTACTTTCTTAGTATTGTTGATTTGAGTTTAAAATATCATCGGAGTGAGTTTAGAAATAAGCCTTTCAGTCATCGCACTTTGTTATGATATGGAAGGTTCTGGAACATTCTAAACTTCTATAGAACCAAGATATAGGTTTTTCGCAATTATGGTAATTTAGAAAGTGTCCCTAGCGACATCTATGGCTTGCAGCTTCAGCTATATCCTCAGGACGTTTCGACTGTATAAATAGTTTTGTAAAAAACAACGATTAGTACAAAACTTGGTTGCTTTTGTACGAAGGCAACTGTATAATAATATTAATATTAATATTGGTTTCGCTCGTACCTGTAGAGATGTGTTTTGCGCGTTCATTACAAATGTGTTTATATCTAGATTATATTCTTTTTCTTGTTAGATTAAATTGTCTAATGTATTTATTTTATTCTCGCTATAACTATTATTGTACACTTTAACTTACTGATACGATACGGCGAGAAGCGTTAAGTGTAGTGATGTGAATTTTATAACGTAAATGTTTTATGTTATAGAACAGGGGGACGTATGGAGTTAATTTGTTTAGAACTGACGCTTATTGTTTATTTTATATGTGTACACCGATTATAACTATTGTTATCACAGAGCCGTGTTCTTACAGATTGATAGGAATTAAATACATAGATGACGATATTTATTGTTTTACGGATCTGATTCTTTGTACTTTTTTATATAAAATTCATGAAATTCTAACAAAAAAAAATTGAAAAGAAATTCAATGAGATTTTGTTTAATTTTAAATCAGTTCTGTGAGGATATGTTTTGTGATATCTCTACTTATGTAACAATGAGTTTTGTCAATGCCACACTATTCGATTGTTACATTTCGATTATCGATACTATTTCTAATATCGATATTGTAGATTCTCTTTTTTTCGATTGATATTGATAAGACTCGTTTTTTCTTTGTTTTATTTATTGTTGTGTTAGGGGCAGCTCGTCAACCGTGGTGCCCTCTGAGTATGGAACATGCCAAATTATGTTTTCAATGTAACATTAGAATTAAATTCTGGCATTATATCGGCCATTTAATGCTACGTGTGTTGTTTATAGAACATTGTATTTTTCATTCAAGTTGTAAACAGTTAAAGATGCGTCAAGGGTGGAGTCGTCGAGTAATGAAATTGTGTGTGGAATGTTAAGATAAAACGTAGAAGGGAGGTTCGGGGAGAGTTTAGCATTTTTGATACTTAAAAATTTAATTCCATATATTCAGATGTCTCGATAGCAATAAATTAGGGCCGTGATGTGTTTAGTGTTTACTTAACATTTGGTAGACTTCCGTCGGAGGAGCGGAAGTGCTCGGTGACCGATCGTAGCTGGCAACTGGAAGGTTTTGCTTTTACTAATAACGTTAATGTTCATTCCCAGTAACCAGCGTGCAGGCGATGTGCAGCCGTTTGCTTATTACGGGGTTGTTGTTATTTTAATATTAGTATTATGGTTGTATAAGAAATTCAGCATACGTTTAATATTTTAGTACGGCGTGTGTTTAAGAGAAATTTCGTTTAAGCTAATTACAATTACATATAAAACTGATATAGGAAAACGATATTCGAACAGATTGTAATTTTGGCTTTGTTTTTTTTTTATCAAGTTGTGTTTAATTCATCAACGAGCAAATAAACATGTTTCGTAAATATGATTTTTGTAATTATTTTTGACCGCCCACCCCGAGTCGCTTTCAGATGGTTTCAGTCATGTCGAGAACACACCAAAGTTAATCATTAGTCGGGTCGCATTAAAATTAATTACGAAAATCATGTGAGAAATTCGATACGACATACGACTAATGAGTTAACTCGGTGTGTTCTTGCAGAGTCGGACAATGAGAGCGCTCCATCCTCCACACCCACGAAGGCCTCGTCGCCGGACGACGCCCTGAAAGTAGCTCGCACCAAGTCGCAGGAGCTTCTGCTCCTGGAGAAAATACAAGCTGAGGCGGCCGCGTTCTACAGTTACGACCCGTTGCCTTTACCAGTCGAAGCGTCTAAGGAACGCAAAATTGTCAGGACGAACCTTACGACTAAGTACGATAAGCTTTCACTCGATGACATCGCCGGAAAACAAGGCGCCGGCGATAGACGAAACTCTCTAGACTTTAAAGTTCTGTCCCTAGACGAAATAAGAGCTAGGAAAAAAGGCCCAGAAACAGTAATACACACTAAACCTATAACACTAAATTTGAGTAGGAAAAGAAAGCTCTCCACACAAGAAACCATAACTACATCGGGTAATAAAATTCTAAAAGTTGTCAGGAGTAATTCCATAGTTTACAAGAAACTCGATCAGAACACTCCTTCTCAGCCCAGCCCTGTCAAAGTTGATCGGAGGAAGATTGACGACATGAATAGTAGAAAGCGTACACTATCAGAACAAAGCGACATATACGAGATGCAAGAAGACGAACTGGTTGACAATTGCTTCGAATTCAAAAGGATAAAAATCGCCGAACTCATGTCCAAGCCTCGCCTTATTAGGAATCAACATAAAAGTAAAACGGAGAGTGAACGTAGGGACGACGAGGTCGAATTTAGTTGCAAAGCAGACATCGACTCTGATACTGAAGTACAATTTGTAGGTGTAGAGTTGACTGATAAGGGAAATGGTTTCGACGCATTATTAGACGCAGACGTGATAGACGTGGATTCCACTAAAATGGGTGGTCCGGGGGACATTGTTGATCTGTGCGATGACGATGGTGAAATCACCATCGCGGATCTAGATTTGGATTTAGTTAAGAACGTTCCAGATGTTGTGGCGAGTTGTCGCAAATCGTGTCAGAGGACAGACAGTTCGGAGAAGGACGTTTTAAACAATATAGACGCTTTATTGAGTGAAGACTTGTGATCCGTTAGCTAAAGTTTAGCGCCTTAAACACACATAGATAATGTAACAACGGTACAAACTTTATAGATAGGTTGTATAGTAGTTTATGTAGTTTCTGTAATGGTGGTTGTTGTTTTGTTTATATGTTGTATTTTTACTTGACTACATTCTGTAGTAAGGAGTTTTAAAATTTTTAATATACTGGATATATTTTGTACATGTGTGTGTGCATGTGTTTGAGTGTGAATGATTAATGATATGTTGACGATACGGTTTTTAAAATTACACATAAATTAAATAATAGTTCATTATAATCAGGGTAGTTTTTATATTTACAATTTTTCTAGTATTTTTTTGTGGAAATTCTAAATTAATCTGTAACATGTAGTATTAGAAGAATTATAATGCGGTAAGTGAGCAGTGAGGAGTTGACTTAGTGATGCAGTATATTAATTGATATTGATGACAATACCGCGTCGATTAAACAAAGTGATACAACGAATATGAAATAAATATGGATAGAAGAATTATTTCGAATTGTATTTTTAGTGTTATTTAATTAGAAAAATTTTAATGTAGTTAGTAATGTTTTTTTACACACGAATAATTAAATAGGTAATATGATTAATGTACGCTGTAATTTTAATTAGATATATAATATACAATTTCTGTAAACGTACGAGTTTTTAAATTTGATAGCCAATTTAGTTCTACCAGAACACATTTTTGAAGGAAATAAAGTAATAGGTTGATAACTGTTCATAACTCACATTTAAAAATAACGGAATATGGTTTGTGCGTTCGTTACTTCATTATAAAATGTTTCTCATAACTCATTACGAGACAATGCCGTGGCTTTATTGCACTCTGTAATCACGGTCATGGTGAAAATCCTGGTCCACTTCTGTTCCATACCATACTATAGCTATATTGGAATGGTCTTCTTTGAAACTAAACTTGGATAGCTTTTGCACGCTGACACTGTGCAGGTCACTTGTTTTCAAGAATTTGTACTGTCTAGGAAAGTACTAGTAAATTATCAATTTCCCTGGCCTCTAGTGTCGAATTTGAATAGGTACTTACTGTTAATGACGCCGGGCAACTGAAACTGCTATTCACTCGCACCCCTATAACCAGCAGTCGAAGTGAATTCCTCGCCCAAAGTCTGAGTATGTTGTACAGAGTGTGGGCCTTTTTTTGTTTACGGGGTGGAACCTACAAACCCGGTACTATGGGAATGGTACCGTGTTGTGTGGGACTTTTACCGCACTAAAACCCCCTCAGTGGCCTTCCTCAGCGCTAAAAGGAGGGCTCCGGGATCTCTAATGGAACGTCCTCCTAGCGCAACGCCCCGAAGGGCCCAACAACCGAGAGAAGCATAGTGGCTTTTCCTATGCCCCCCGATTCCTACGACGATATGCGGCCACACATACCGTCGTCGTTCCCGGGATTGCTACCTAAACGGTTCGACCTCCCACTCTAGCCGTTCGCAACCCCGTAAACCTCCTTTATGTCGCCTCTTATGACAGGCAGGAGAGACCGTAGCTCTTAATCTGGTCCCGAGCACAAGGACACAGAGTGCGGACCTACGAACCATATCATAACATATTCTAAGGAAGCTTTTGATTAACCTCACATCGATTACTTATACACGTAGGTACAAAGTGTCTTTTATAAATGATTGTAATTTGTAATTTTTCCGTATTTCATTTTGATGATTATTATAATGAAATAAGGTATTTTCTGTTAAAATACAGACTGTAATGTAATGGTTGGCTTACATTAAGTATTTTTAAATTGCAAAATGATAATTGTAAATGTCAAATTGTTTTAAATTTTTTTGGATGATGAAACATATATAATTTTATCGTAGATTATTTAGGATGAATCGATTAAGCAATAAATGAATTCGTTTGTAAGAATTGTCCTCAGAAGCCATTTCTAATTTAATTGATCGTTTTAATTATAAGTTAATTGCACAGTATTCTTTTCATTATTTCCTTTTTATTATTGATGATTTAACGAATTGAATTCTATACCTTCTGACTGGTTTCTGTTATCTTTTTCATATAATCTTTTTCATCAAGCTATTTTTCCAATATCTATATGAGGTTCAATGAATATTATTTTTTAGAAAATCTTAAGAGTTGTGAAGTTTATAGATAATAATAAATGGAAAACAATATCTTGTTATAAATAGTGTAAAGAAAAATTGTACTCAAAATTACATTGTGAAGAATATGTTTTAAACTGTGTGGCCTTTATGAAACGAAGAATAATTGAATAGTTGTTTATACAAAAAATTTTAGCGCCGTAATTCTAAGCAGAGAATTTGCTAGAATGCTTGAAGCTTTAATTAAAATAAATTTATGAACCAATGATGTTCTTGTTATTACAATATACTTACTGTATTTGTTATTATTATTATTATATCGTTATGCATAGTCCCTATCAGGGTAGGCAGAGAGTCTCGGATGTCAAATATCTCTATTATTGCAGATTCGAAGTGCTCATTTAATATTCATTATTCTCTACATAATATATACACGCCGTTTGAAACCTTTTGACTCCACTGCATTAGCAGTATTTAGGAGTTACAGTCACCATTATTCTGACAAGTAAGCTGCCACACCTCGTCCCAGGATCACGTTGTAAGTTGAGTATTAACGAGGCAAACTGCCTACTAGATTCCTTCAAAAATTTTGGAACTCTACATTTTTGGAAAGGAGATTTTATTATATATAGGTCCTTCTCTAGACATTACTTCTGTAGACTCTGTGGTTAGCATATAACTAGCTTAATATTGACCGTCATCATTTAAGTTCGTTGATTGTAACAGGCACGTCGTTAATTTATTAGTACCGCTATTCAATACTAGATGGCGTTACTTGTCTTCTACAAGACTTGTTACGGAAACGAAACTACAAAAAATTGTGCTTAGAGCCGAAGCGCCACAGAAGTGAAACTTTCAGCTAATTATATGTAGATGCACATTTGCTATTACTTCATTTCTATGAAATTGCTATAATTAAGGTAAGCATATATTATGTACATAAATTTGCCTCAGTCGCCAGGATACATAATGGCTATTATATTTGCTTGCAGCAATACCTATGCAAGCGCTGAAATACGCTGCAGGAGATGGCTGATGATTATTTAATGTCTGCTCAATAAGAACCGGCACATGTCTTATTAAGGAAGTCTAGGCAACAGCTTTTTCGCTTTGCTCTTAAATTTTATTTCCGTTTTACGCCATTTAGGTAACTACTCAGTACATATTTTTGAAAAGTAGATACTATGGTGCAACAGGATGAACTAATAAACAAAAATACCATCAGGTGTTTAATCATAGTGGAAAAAGTCTATACGAATCGTATATAGGTCGTCAGATAACAGAAAAAAAAGAATTATTCAAAAATGATATTATGCCCATCCATTGCAATTCCATTAAACGCGTAAGTATCGCGTTTAATGGAATT
>DWME01007030.1:0-13004 GCA_018244795.1 Parelbella ahira ahira
CCCTCAATCATCCAATGCTATGATCTCTTCATCGCTGTCTAGTTTCTGCTCATTGCTGGACATTTCATCATCATTATCAGCCTACTCCCGTCCACTTCTGGACATAAGCCTCTCCAATAGCACGCTATTGTATTCGATCATCAGCTCTTCACATCCAACCACTGGCAGCTAATTTACGTATAACGTCTTCAACGTAGCTGGTCGCCGTCCGTTACGTTTGGCAAGACGTGGTCACCGTTGCAAAACACATCCACTCCAACCGTTACCTAGCTGGGACGTGTGTGACTTACGTCGAATTTATTATGAGCATAATGAGGGACCTTTGCTGGAACTTGAAGCCCTCATCATTTATACATCAAACATCGGTGCCGATGTAGGATTCCAACAAAGACTAATTTAAAAATCCTTTAGTTTTGAAAGTTAAGCGAATATTAACAGTTTTTCATAAAAAGCCTCAAAGTAGTACTGACACGCCTAGTGCAACACGATACTTACATTTAACTAGCCAATTGGATTAGAACACGTGATTCATACAACAATATATCGCCTCAACTTGCCGCATCCAGCATCTGCCTGCAGCCTTTCGCAGATCGTGAATCGTGGAAGCATATAACACTTCTCTGTACACTCCTTCAGGGAAATACGGGCGTGATGTAATGTTACTTTCAACTGTATTACGGCGAACAAAATACTAGGTACAGTTTGTATACTTGATTGGGAGTGACACTCAAACATTTGAGAACAAGATACGAGAAACTAATTAAACTGTTCTACGTTTCGTAAACACACCCGTCTGAGCGTATTATTAATTGCGTGTGTAATCTTTTTACATATTCTTAAACATATTTTACACAGTTATCCGTAAACATTGCTTATTTTCACATGTATACACACTCTGTATATAAGGCTCATATCTATTTTTCCACAGCAGGTTGAATAACCACAATCCTTCCCTTCATTTTTGAAATGTCGATGCTAATATCTAATTAAAGTATGTAGTCGCAATCTAAAACAAGAAGCATTACATCTTCTTTATCTATTATAATCTATATGATTAATAAAATTGTAATAGATGGATGTCTGTATATAAGAGTAGAACATATTTTTGATAAATTACTAAAGGTGGTTTTTACGAGTATCAACGGAACCCAGAACAACGATATTTAAAATGTTTGTCTGTTTCTCTGCGCCTGTGTTTGTTTGTACGTGAGTTTGTCTGTACGTCTGTTTGTTTGGACTTTAATTTATTTGTCTATAAGTCTGTTTGTGTACGCTAATTTCAGTACTCAAGTTGGTAAAACTTTTTTTTCGTTCGGTAAATTTCCCTTACACGAAGAAGCCATATACCTACAATATATCGTGTGATGTTATTAATTATATAAGTTGATGTGTTGAAGCACAATATCACCGCAACGCTATCATTTTAGAAATTATTCTGTGTTAGAAAATTAGCCTTTAATGTGAGAGTGATTACATTAATAAGGAAAATTTTGTACAATTTTTTAGTTTCTTTTGTGATATATTATTTTGAAATAACCCGCAGACTGGAACTTAGACCGGCAATATATTCAATTCTAATCTAACAATATCAATGTAATAATTTTACTGCTATTAATAATTGCAATGTTCTTAGAATAGCATTATTTACAAAAATAGTTATTATTTTCTCAAACAATACTATCATTATGTCTCATGCCCGTACGATAACAACATAAATGCTAAATTAGAAGCTATTCACGTGAATGTGCACTCGCCGGTATAATTTTCTGTGGGAGCTCATTTGGAACTATTTCTATTCCTCCTCATTGCTTCCATAAGTATTCTTCCAGTCAGCGATTCTTAAGTACGAATCGTATGTCCGAGGGGTCTTTGGGTTATTTTCATAAATCGCCTCAGCCACAGATTGCGTATATTTAGACCAAAAGCTAATTGGTTACATGCTACTAGTGCCACTTGCCTGGTTAGATTAGATACCTCTGGTATGGTACCGCTGGGCTTTGTAGTGTATGTGACTAATTGAGTCAGAGATCTATATAATTTAACTTGCTTTAAAGTTAGCTTAGAAAGGAACGCTTCAAAGGTAGTTCGATTTCGGAATGTCACGTCATCAGTCTGTTTCAGTCCAAGGCTAGGTTAAGGCCACCCAAATGAGTATACCTTGTGCACTTTAATATAGGAGTTTTGGTCTACGCTGTGTATGCGGGTTGGGGATCGCAGAGCATAGCTTCTCGCACTGCCTATGCCACTGCCTATCGGCAGCCAGAGCATTTAACTGTGCCTGGAGGTGGCTTTATTCTGCGGTCAGGCTTTTGCTGGTTACCAATATGGCAGTTTAAAATGGACGCTTGCTTAACGTCCACTCTGTGGTGCGGAAAATTTACTTGAATATTTGCAACCAGCTATCGTATTTTCATTCTAGCGATACCCGATTTTATCACTACGATATAAATATTGTCCACCCACACGTAAATACGCCTACTCAAACAAAAATGGAAGTCATTTATACCTGAGCTGACCTTTTGAAGCTTTTCTGTTCGCTTCGTGTTACGAAACAACTATAGCACACACTATCATAATGTGATATATAAGTAGTATTGTACCTAAAAATATTTTTTCGCCAAATGTGTTTGTCTACGTATGTATATTCTAATATTTTAAAGTCCAAAAATATCGTGCTCCAACATCTTAGGTTACTGCAGCTTTCGTTTATTAACTCTAACAATATATTCGAGACATGTTTATTGACCGAACCAAACAATTTTTTTTTTTGTTTTTTGTTATAGAGGTGTTTCTGAATGTCGATAAACCTTACCCTATTAGTTATCTATGTACACCTTTGTAGCGAATTCTAATACTACTCACCCTTTACTAAATATGTCCCTTTAGTTAAGAGTACTGTATACGTAAGATGAATTTGAATATGTGCGTTTCGCGGCGGCTTATTTATTAATATTCAACTCAAAAGCTCGGCTGAGCTGACGCTTAGGACTTTCGCGAGTTAAGTTATTTGTCTTCGGTAATCTGTGTTGCCGCGCCGCCACGCAAAACAAGGTACAGCTACTCACTTGTTATTCACGACGGAAAATTTCACCAAAAAAGTGGTAAGCGGATTTAATGGAATTATGTGAATACTTCATAAAGTTACATCACAACAATATGCCTTACTTGAATAATAAAGAGAAATTTCTCGAACATTGACGAAAATAGTACGGAGTTTCTGAGAAACCGTTGCTTGTCTTGCATTTTTCTTCGTTTATTTCGTGTTATAACGCGAACGGGGTTTTGATTTAGCAACATCAATTAGGCATTTTGTTTTATTTGATATTTTTGATATTACGAATTCACCTCTCTTCTAATTCTAATAAAATGCATCTACACAGATGTTGCTTTATGTTCTATATGAGTACACTAAAATAAAAAATACATTTGTATTATAGTGATTTCAGTTGTCTAACCGATTTAGTGCCTAAGTACATGATACTTAAGCACATAATTATAAATATTCCCACATAAAACTGAAATACAATTTAAATTTTCCCTTATTATCTATAGATTTGTCGGAGTTATAGGCAATTCGAAATACTTTAAGCTTTTTCATATATACTGTTAACATTTTAATAGCATTTTCTAGTAAACTCGACAAACTTTTATTCGAATTTATTATATACGTTAAATAATTACAATAAAATATATCCTAATCCCCGGCTGTCTCTACAAAATTACTGCTCTTTCTTTACCCCACATCCTGTCTTATATTGGTTAGGAGAATAATTATAGGCAAGTTTGTTTGAAGCAACGAAACTTGTTAAGAGCTTAGTGGGGTCTTTGGAGCTTTCACGCGGGATTAGATGTTGGTCCTGTAGTTCGGTTTAGGTCCTATTATCTTATATCAAGTTAGGTCTCTTTTTTACATGTTTGATTTATATACGTGTATGTATTTTTTGAGTGAAATTTTGCTGATCTCTGTACTGTATTTTTGAATTATCATGATATATTTATAAGGAATATTTGTTTCGTAATAACCAATAAACAAAAATAGTAATACATAACTGAACATCACGCCTATATTTTCACTCTGGGAAGGCATAGGCAGAGAAATGTAGTTACTTCTACATATCAGCTATTATGTTCTATGTTTAAACGAATAGAGGGTGCGCCTATTATAAATTATTTGTATGCAAATGTACGTTAAAAATATTAGAGGTTTACTGTATCGTTCAGATACACAAGGTCTGAACCTGCCCGGTGATGGTACAAAGGTGAGTTAAAATAGGTCAAGCGACTTTTTCGATTTTATGCGCTGTGAAAACGACGGATTTACGAAAAGCTATCATCAACACGCTCCGTGATGTTTCGTTCTGCACAAAATAGACGTCAATCATGAACTTTGTGTTTTTGTTCGTTGAAAGTGTTGCTTTGTTAGCCGCCCCTATTATGTAAATATGTCAAAATCTTTTTTCACTTTGAATAATATATCGCCAATGTGAGTGAATGTTCGTCGAAGTGCTCGAGCCCGGGATATGAAAGGTTGTTTATGATTTTACCTACCAGATTGCAGTGGCTTTTTAGGATAGATTACTTACACTTTAGTCTCACAGCCCTCGAAACAATATTTTTAAAGTTAAAAGGAAAAGTATATGTTTATAAAAAGGTATTCGAGTCCTCAAGTAGTGTGCATGAATATTCATGTGTTCCAAATTCTGGGAATTTATCCTGAAAGGGTTACGCGATTTGGAAGCCGGGATTATTCTCAGATATGCATCGATTTCGGTCCGGGATTCGGGCTAGTGAAGGCTTAAGTTATTTAGTATTAATACTAATCTGTTTTAGTAGGTACCTACATAGTTTTAATATACATGGTGGTAAAAAGTAATGTTTAAGTTCCCTTCCAAAACAATACTGTTATTGAATACTGTTTATGGTGCTTGTATAACTAAATGGTAAGTTTGAAATATGAAAATATTTCGAATCTTGGGTATAACAATAACATAATAATATTAAAATAATTATTAGAAAGTAATTGTCTTTAATAAATTATTAACAGTCCATAGCTCTACAGTCGTTTTTTAGACATAAAAATAACATTATGACTAACAACGGCCATCACCATGTGATTCTAAATTTAAATAAATATGTAACGTGGGCCCTTTTGGAGCGAAAGGGTGAGGGGTAGTTAGAACTCATTTACAAGAAACATCTGTGTGCCTTTTACTAATCACTTCGAAATGTCTGTAGCGGTGGAAAAACTGAACTGTGCTAATCTCAATATTTTCTAATGTCAGTAGGCCTGTTACATTTTAAGGGAACATGAATGTGCCCTCTGTGAATGACGTCGAAATATTTGAAGCCGTGTTCAAATATTGAAATGTAATATTTTTATGTCTATACATATGCCGTTTCCCCCTGTTAGGTTTGCTTAAAAAGTGCTCAAAAAATGATACGCAGTATCTTGGTAAGAAGGGGTTACGAAGATGCCAGTATCAAGGGGTTACCAGTATCTTGGTAAGACGGGGTTACCAAGATACCCTGTGGACGGATCTGCCCCCGGACATGGACAACGGATCTGTGCCTGGTGTATGGCAGTAAGCTTACCACGTATTAAATGGTGGGACGTAAAAGAAACTGATAAAACGTGACAGTTTACTACATTTCTCTGCGTATCCCTTCGGGGGATACAGGCGTGAAGGTAAAAGCAAGTTTTAAATTCAATCTATTTCAACATTAAACCCATAATTCGATATAAGCATAAATATATTCTGCAAGCCCTTTATCATTCGTTAGTGCTATTTCTCATCGTCTCAGCGGGAACATTAATCCTTTTAACGCATCAAAAATGCACAGCTCCGAACCTCCCAAGGAGTTTAATTTTTTAAATTAAATTTGCTTTTATTCTCGTGTGCGTTTGTTCACAAATGATCAGTTAATAGGTTATTTTTTATCGTCTGTAGTAATAGGCGAAAATTTTATACATTATTTTATATAAACATATCCAGAAAGATTTTAAATAGAAAAATTGTCGAAAAATCTATTTGATTCTATTGTGGATTCCACAATGAATAATAGATACTACTTATGTATGAAATAAAAGAAAGCCTTATTGGTTGTAAGTTTTGTTATTGCTTTGAACTAATGCCGATTGCCTTATTCCTTTATTTTTAAGCAAATATATGTGGTAACTGTGTATAATCCTAAGCTTCATTGACATAATATGTGTCGATACGCACTTAATAAATTTGTATGACTATAAACCTTCTTATCTAAAAATCCTTTTTACAACTATACTCGTAAGTAAATATGTATAATATAGCATATATTATCAATTTGAAGCCAAACAACTAACAAATTTCCATAGAAACCGCAAAATATTTGCCCAATATCCCGAGCGCCTGTCGAAACTTGCCTATTATTTTCCACTAACCCATCAACTCTTAATTATTCGCCTAATTAACTATGAAACCTCAAATTTGCTAAGTCATAATCATTAATTAAATTATTTGCTTATATTATTATTACGCGCTAAAATTACTCGTTGGATAGTTTCTATAAAACTTGATGCAATTTTGATGAAAATGACATAAAATTAATACATAACTACGTAATTACATACGAGTAACATTGCTGTGATAGGGTATTGGTTCAGATTTGGTCTCCCACTATTGGGATTTGATTTCAAGTATTGGCAGACACCTCCTTTACAAAAAAATGCGAGTTTTTGAAATAAATTCAGTAATTGTAACAGTGCAGGAAAATATCACGATAAAACCTGTACACCTTAGAGTTCTTCATAATGTTATATGAGTCTGAAGTCTATCAACCCGCGTTTGGCCAACGTGGCAGTCCATGATGGCTCTATATCTTTCATTCCTAGAGAAGTCCTGTGTTTAAGAGTAACGAATATAATTTCCAATCACGACAAAATATAATAAAACGAACAAAGAAATCTCACTAATTGAACATATAGTAATTAATTAAATTGATGTAGCGTACATTGACAATAAAGTAACGTGATTATCTACAATTTAACAGGTCTGCAATGAAATCGCAGTTGTAAGGCTGCGGCTAATTAACGAAATTGTTAGAACAGGGGTTGTTTATTACCACCGACGTTATTGTTAACGTACGTCAAAATTTATATTGGTGATAAGAAACGATTAGAGAAAACAGTTTTAGAATAACTGTATGATTTTGATACAATTTAAATGATTTTCAAATTAATAAGACGCGCTAGTTATTTGAACGTTAATATTACGTCTAAAGAATGTGTAAACAATTTTTTAAATGTTGAAGTAATTATTCATAAGTTATATTATTCTAATAAAAAGGTAGATAAAGACTTGAGGAAATTATCTTATTATAGTATATAAATATTCAAAAATTTTAGGACCATAAATTCCTATTCCTATTGGCAAATGAAAAAAAATTACACGGCGATTAATTCCATCACATAGCTGGCATAATTAATGGTAGTGCAATTGATTAGCGAAACGAATTTGCTGCGAATTAATTACTTAACAGTGAAATTGCGGTTTCAGGGCTGCCTGTAATTAACGGAGCAACAGAACACTTTTAATAAGAGAACCGACATGTTACTGCTGTCGTGCATTGGATTTTATGTAAGATTAAATGGAATTCATTAAATGTACCTACGTTGGATTGGATTGCGAACGAGTTAAGTTTTATATTTTAATTTTTTTTAACTATTCAAAAGTAAAATGTGTTATGTTCACAGATTTTGGCTTTGAGTGTAGTCGAATGCACTTCATTATCGTCTTCATCGTCGTCTGAATCTGCAGATGACATGGGTATAAGATTTACGTGAATTTCCTCTAATATACGTTTGAAATCACTTAATTATGTAAGTTTGTTGATATTAAGACTTTTGATGTTAAGAGAAGGAACTGGAAGGAAGAGACAGAAAGAAAATGATAAAAATGCCTAACGTGTTATGATTAGCGTTAATTCACTTCTAGTGATAAGTTATTTTATTAGTACTTTGATTTATGTGTTCTTAGATCTATCATACTGACTGTTACTAGGAGCAGGTAGGTGAAATATTTAATTTCTTGCAATGCTCTAATTTAATTTTTTTTACGGTGTATTCGGTCGTCTAAACAAAACTTTTCTTACTTATTTTTGTTGTATCATAATGTTCAACTCTAAATATCGTTTCAGTGCTTTCTTTATTGTCTAGTCCTGTCAATGGCAACACCGCGGAATCTCTTGAAAGAGAAAAGGGTAAGTAACTTATAAACGGAGAACAACTTGGCAATAATCTATGTAGAGTCAATTACCATGAAACAGTCCATGACAGGGCGAAACATGGATTTATAGGAGTATATATTGTGGGGTGTGATTTACATATTGTTTGCATGCGTATGTGTCGTTTGTGGGGGTGTGAATCATGCATACTGCATGCTAGTATACACTGCCATAAAATGTACCCTATTTGCAGATTGACACATTACTTTATCTTAATTAATTAAAAATAAAATGTGTATTCCAGAACTTAAAGAATATTACAAACAAATTGGTAAGAATTTGCTTATATTTTTAAGATTTCCAATTAGTGTAACTAGTACGCGTCGTATTTCTACGCCAGAATATCCGTATAACATTTTTGCTTTGGAGTAAATAGTTACGTAATTTTAAAAAAGATAAGTTTTAACGATAGTAAATATTAATAATATAGCAAATCTTTTCAAGTGATAACACTGTTTATTATATTTTATATATTTTTTTATTTAAACAGGAAAAGAAGAGAAAAAGTATTTAGTCGATTTATACAGTAAGTTAAGATCGTTGTTTCAATTGAAGTAATTGAATAAGTCCAATTTAAGATTTTAAAAGGCTAAAAATTCATTTCTAACAGAGCAGAAAGAAAGCGAAGAAGGTGAATATAAAATTAGAATTTCAATATCGAAAACATTTCTTGAACTTGTATCTGAAAAAAGTTGCTGTGTTCCTTGAATATCCTTTAAAAAGTTTTTCTATTAAAATTCCTTAGAAAAAAAACAAGTGAAGTTCTACGAGGATCTGCTCAAAAACATCAAACAATTCGGCAGTGAGTACATGTACAGTAACGTAATATTTTACACCACATATTCTGGTTTTTACTCTGGTTTAGGAGTCAATGACTCTTTTTATTTGTATATATCTACCAGATTTTTCAAAGAACGTGGGTACAAGAAGTATGTCGGGTCTGTAAGGGCAGAGATATTTGGCATTAGGTGCTCTCTGCTTAGATCTAAAGGGGCCTGGTGTGACGATATAATAACGATAAATGTACATACATACGACAAAGGTGAATGGCCCAAGTTGGTCAAGTGTTTAGTAAACCTGACTACAGCGCCGGCTCGTTTCCCACCCAGAATAGATATTTGTATGATGAGAACAAGTATTTGTTCTGTGCTTGGGTGTAAATAATATGTATTTAAGTATACATTTATACGTATATATATAGTTTATCAGCCGTGTGGTTAGCATAACACAGCTCACTCGATGATAATGGTCAGATGCCGCGTGTGGAGATGTCCCAAGATATTCTTATTATAAAATAACAATACATTTGAATATTTGTCATGTCATATTAAACAGCAATGCTTGAATACGAGTTTACAGCATTATTCTAAAAATCTCGCATAATATATAAACTGAAATGGGATTTATATAACATCTCAAGATGTCTTACTCGTATTTGATATCAGTGACAGATTGCCATTCGTGAGAACTGAGTTGGAACGACAAGATAGCTCGTATCTAAGTTTAAAACATATTAATAAAATATCATTATAGGTAGGTAGATATTATTACTTGCTGTTATCATAATTATGGATTTTTTTCTTTTTTTACAGAGATTTATGGATAATGTTTACAAGAAATTGTTTATGTTATTTTTGTTTTAATAAAAGGTGATAATATTAGGTATATTATTATTCTTTTGTTCGACAGATAATTTTGATTATATACATGTATTCGGTAATATAAGCATTCTTTAATTATTTTTAAAGCACTAATAGACTCACCCCTTACTTCGGGAATATACCGAGAATATACTGCACCCCTCTGCCTATCCATTCAGGGAAACGGATGGTTAACGTGATGTTAAAGTATTATATTTCGAAATCGAGTCATTGACCCAGGTTTTCCAAAGTAGACAGACGAGTAGTGAAAACGTAAAACGTACAAATATAAAAGAGTCAGATAAAAATAAAATCCTTCACATCATATAATCAGTGTTTTATATTCAAAATTCATTTCTACGCTTCAGCGAAGCACAAGAGACGTTTCAGACTTTATCTATCTGCGAGCGTAGCAAATGCATCAGTTCGCTTTGGATTTTGGTTATTTCCCAATGGTATTACATATCTTCTTGTTTTGGAAAAATTTTCGATGCTTAGTTTTACGAAAACCGAGCGAAAGAGAAAAAAAATCTGCAGTTCTTAAATTGTAATAATAAATTTTTTATTAAATTTTTTTGATCATAAATAAATAAAGTAATAATGTTTTTATATAAGAAGCGAAGACAGAACAGTGTTCGTTTAGATATTAGGTTTTTACTCCGGCGATTTGTTCCATATCAGATTTCTGAAATAAGGGTCGTTATAAGTATCAGTCGCAGTCCTTAAGGGTACAGGAAAAGATAGCGAGGCAACTTTTGACGTACTTCGAATATTTATGTGGGTATATTGCTTTTTGAGACGGTTGTACTCTGTAAAGATATACTTTACCGGCGCCAAAGATACAACCTTTTTATAAGTTGTCTAGTTTTAATTTTTGCTAAGCATCTAATCAACGGTTTTGATACCAAATGGAGTGGATTAATAGAGTAATGTTTAATATATATAAAGTAATGTTTAGTTATAATGAGTTACTTGATAAAGCGGGAATTAAATTGTTAATTAATTCGGGGTATTCGGCTAAATTATCAATAAATAATATAATGGATCTAAAACTGTATGGATGTTTTTTGAACATACGTTAAATTCAAAAGGTTTTTAAGAATGTAGTGTTTTGTTCATCGTTATTATAAACTATTATAATATATGTATACTATTATGAAATAAAATGTACATTTAACATTCCAACATATAATCGTGGGCACGCGTTAAACGAAAAACCTATTTAAAAATGGGATTTTATTTTTATCAACAGTAAAAATATGTCGTTGATAGCTACTTTGTGGTAGCAGGAAAAATATATTAAAAATGTAATGTAATTCGTATCACTAATGCGACTCCTGTTAGAACTCTTGAAGTCAACGAGACCTCTTAGCTTCGTAGCGTTGAGACCGCTCTAGAAAACTTGCTAGCGTTTCAGTATTGCGATTGTAATCAAGCCGCACGGTGTTGGAGACCGCATGGTAATTTAAATTTGCATATGTATATTGCAGTCCATTTCGTATATTATTAGTACATATTTTGTAAGAAGTATGGCTTAGTCAGCAATGGAGTGTAAATAATTCGCGGATTGAAATTTTCATGCGATTTGACACAATGTACTAGGATTAAGATTGCGGTAATTTTAATATTGGAATTTAATGTTATTAAAGGCATTCAATTGTAATTATTTAATTTGGTTTAGAACTTGTTTTTAGTTCTATATTATAAATAATAAAGGCGTATGGTACATAATAGTTTTATGACTCTATACAATGATATTATACATGTAGACAACAGTATTTCTCGTCATAGTATGATTCGTTTGAAAAATATTACAGACATTAGAAAGGTGTGCCCACAATTTCATTACTTTCATTCCAATAAATGTTTCAAAAAGTTCTAAGTAAAATTCGGTTACAGTCTTACAACAAAGCGAAAAGAAAACAATCTCCATTCAAAGATGAAAAGCAACTCTCAAGATTGTGGAAACTTCTCGAACTCAAGTATGACTCGACCGCTAACCGACACTTCAACTAGACTTTTACAACGAGCTTTTTATTTTTGTTTAATCAGTTGTTTAATATTCTGGAGAATACAGTTTTTCAATAAAAACCACAAACTAAACAAATAAAATAATTAGTATAAGTTTAAAGCAATATAAAAAAATAAATTATAAAACAAGTGATTGCCCACGACACATTTTATTCACTTTTAGGGTTTGATATGAAATAAAGAATTCTAAGTAGTTTGCGGATAGATCCACACTATTTTTTTTCTTAGATACATACAATATACCGCATTTCGTGAGATCGCGAGAACATGTTAATGTCAATGAGAAATGAAGTCACTTTTCTATCATAATAACAGTAACTATGTAACCTAATGAGGGCTTTATATGCAGTCGTAGATCTTTGTTCTCACCGTATTATTAAGAGGCACTCTCTCTTTATGAAAGGAGACCAATACTCCAACAGTGGAAATATAAAAGGGTCAAAATTAAAAAAATATATATACATATATCACGTATCATTTCCGGTACAGAATTACACAGTGTAACACATACCGGAAGTTAAATATAGTACAACCTACAGAGTTAATTAAACTAAGAGTATCTAGTAGCGTCTTAATCTTATCTGTACCCCGCAATACTATATACCTACATGTGAAGGAAAAGTTAATTTAATTACACAAATGTAATTGTCACGTTAATTCTAGTTGCGGGCAATTCACAGGTTAAAAATACACGTTTAACATGTAAACCAAAGACCACTAAACGAACGAAGTAGTCTGGAAGAATATATTTCTGAACATTTTCCATTGAAATGGTAAGTAGATGTTCACTGGTACAACAAGAATTCGTGTCACTCAAAAACAAAGTCTTAACCACTCAGTCGTGAAGTTTCGCCTTGTCAAAGGTCGAAACCGCTCAAATGCAAGTTTACCAACATGGAAAGTTCTTCAACACAAGCACGACTCCACGAATTGTACTTGAAATAGTTGACATAGGTATATTCTCGAAATGTCCTGGGATAAAATCCCGGGTCGAGTGCTGTTAGATTTAACTAATTTAGAATTTCTAGTAGTGACTCGGAGTCTGGAATTGGGCCCGGTGTATGGCAATAGGCT
>DWME01007031.1:0-13003 GCA_018244795.1 Parelbella ahira ahira
CTTGGCAAACGTAGCGTAGGACGCCCTCCAGCTAGGTGGAGTGACGATATACGCAAAGTGGCTGGCAGTGGTTGGATTCAAGAGCTGAAGATCGAGCTCACTGGCGTGCTATTGGAGAGGCCTACGTCCAGCAGTGGTCGGGAGTAGCCTGATAATGATGATGATGAATTATACAAACTTAAGGTCTAGAAATTAATTAACGTTAGCAAAATTGAAGAGCCCGGATTTAAAAATATTGTAAGCAATGTCATATATTACGAGAAGCTTTCTCCCGTGTACCTACTATGTATTATTTTGACATAGTGATAGGTATACGTGGCGGTTCGTCACTGACTAAGCTATGAGAACATCTAGTATTTTGAAAATTAATTTTTCTTCTGAAAAATATCCGTTTTGTTATAAAGTTAAGTAAATCTAGAACAACATAAAGCTTTTACGCGTCCCTTTAGACTCTGTTTCAGTCTTACTAGCACATATTGAATGTAATTTTTTGCAAACTGCGTTGTATGAGCATTCTGGTTCATACTGTTTTCGATTTTTTTTCTATTCCCTTTTTATTGTTCCACTGTTAGTCACGAAGTTCCTCTCAGAAAAGAAAGGTTAAGGCCATAATCTGTAACGATGGAAGCGCGGGGTGGCAGAGTCCACCCACCTAAAAAATAAAATGTATTTAGTTGTGAAATGTAAGGTGTGCAGGTTTCATCACGTTTATTTCCTTCAATGCTACAGAAAGTAATATTTTATCTTAAAAGACACAGTTTTGTGGAGATGCGTCAGGGTTTCAACCCAGAACCCCAGAGGGACAGACTGAATTTCAAATCACCAATTAACATATTACGTAGATTGATTAGTTTGATTTAATTTAAAATTTAAATTTTTTCTTTTTATAAAATCGAAAAAGCTTGCTATAAAATATTTTTTACAATTGATTCATTTTTTTAAAAAAGGAATATTATAAATTTCATTTATTGTTCAGCGTAACGGGCCTAAGACTGCTAGTACAGATAGAATCTAATATATGACCACAGATTGCTAGCGGAGGATTTGAATTTTCTAACTCTGGAACATTTCTGAGCAATAGTTTGTCTTCAATTTAGCCGCCCGATGTCACATGAGTTACATTATGTACGTTACCATACTCAAACATATCTAGAGATATATTAATATAATTTAGCGAATAACTTTCAATCTCATAAGTCCTTGTTATTCATAATGTTCAAAGTCTTCTTGTTCAAGTTCAAATTTTCTTGTTATAAGTCATAACAGAACAGTACAATAATAAAATAAATGTGTATTATACAAATTAATATTTACTCGTCTGACAAAAAAAAAGTGTCACTGCCTTTAAAAGTTGTTTAATTATCTATGAATACTTAATCGTTTGCTATTGTCTGTGGTACTACGCGTCTTGGTGGGTTTTAGAGCATCTATTGTAGAAAAGTTAGACTATTTAGTATTAATAGATTATATTTATTTAGTTACACTTAGAGTTCCGCCGTTTGGTCTGGCTAAAAACCATGTCGTCTGATAATATAGATAAATTATATCAAAATTACGGAATTTTAGCCGAAGCAAAGGATAATATATCAAAGGTAACCTAACAACCCTAAATTATTTACTGCTTTAGCCGTTTTCACAGTTTTTAATGAATATCTATGTTTTTTAGCACGAGAAAGAATATCAAGAAATATTAGCTGCGGTAAAAGGGTCCGATAAGGAAAAACGTTTAGCATCACAATTCATTGCAAAATTCTTTAACAATTTTCCTAATTTGGCGGAACAGGCTATTGAGGCACAGTTTGATCTGTGCGAGGATGATGATGTTGCCGTGAGCATCTTTTTATTTCAATATATGCCCAAAACGATTAATTAACTTTTTTTGGTAACTATACATTAAGAACAGCTTTGATGTTGTGGCATAATATAGACAAATTTATATAATATTGTTTTGTCATTTGTTACTTTATTTGTTTGTAAAAGTATAAGTACATAAAATTTGAACGGAAGTCTCCATTTTTTTACCTACATGTGAAGATTTTAGCTTTATTATATACACTTTTCAGATCCGTAAACAAGCAATTAAAGAACTGCCTGTCATGTGCAAAACCAATAAGGAACACACCCAGAGAATTGCTGATATTTTAGCTCAACTTCTTCAATCTGAAGACTCCACTGAAATCAATGTAGTGACTAACTCGCTGCTCACAATTATAAAGATAGATCCTAAAGGGGCACTTGCAGGTGTATTTTCTCAAATACACCAAAGCACCGACAGTGAAGCTACAAATGAGATTGTCAGAGAAAGATGTATAAAGTTCCTGGCAACCAAAGTGAAGCAACTTGGCCGGGAAGTTATTAACAAAGAAGCTGAAGATTTGATTATTGCTGAGTGTAAGAAAATATTAGAGGTAATGAAAGATATAATTTTACATTTAAAATTTAAATTAAATCTTCATTTAAATTAATTTTTACATTTAAATAAAATTTTACATTTAAGATACAATTTTTTAACTACATAAATAGAAAAAACTGAATATATGTATATTCTAAGAATAGTATGTATTAATATGTATTATTTTGTTTTATGTAAGCAGTATGCATTTTTAGCTATCAAATTTGGTTAAGCATAATGCATCAATATCCTTATCAGTAATTTTCATTAACTAATTATCATAATTATTAGTAATGATGTCACGAAACTTGAACATTCCTCAAGTGTGTATCAATATATTGACTATACCAGTGGTTTACCTATTTGTCTGGTCTACAACAGATCTAATATAAGTTTACCAACTTGGGATCCACCTTAAAGAAATTTAACTGCTAGCAATATGAATAAAGGACATTTCAAATAACAAGCAATGTTTTAATAAAAAAAATTATTACTTAAATCATTACATAAAAAAAAATATTTCAATGGTAACGATGAAATTGTGTCCTGTGGTTCGCCATTAGTTTTGACATCAATTTCAACTCGAGTTACTTTTAATTGCAGAGAGTTTGATAAGTCCAATTTATTTCGGTATTTAGGTTTAATGTTCACCATATTAGAAAATCCTGTCTCACATAGGTATAAGGTAGTATAGGGGAGGAGCAGTCGCTCATCGCCCTGGTCGGGTGGTCAACCCATAATTTGGGAAGCCCTGGACTGAATTTGGACTTGAATTTAATGAGCCAATTGCAGGGTCTACATTTTGGAAGTAGTACACATATAACATAACTGTATTTTGTGCTAGTTTCACAATCAAGACTAATGCCTATGATTATTTGACAATTAGCTTTTCTAAAGGACCAAAATTATCTTATTTGTACCTTCAATAATTCACTGCGGAGTAGTTTTTATGATATAGGCTCAAGATCCCATGTCCCATGTCCCATGTCTTACAAATTTATAGAAATTGAAAATTTTGATCAATTTTTAAAGGATGTAGTAGCTGAAGAATTTGAACACATAATGGAGTTGCTAACATGGTCTCGTCTTGGCAAGTTGCCTGCAGGGAAGAAAGAACTTGTACAGCTTGTGGCCGCATTGGCCTTTACACCTGATGATTGGCATCCAGAAGATCCTGAATATGTGGATCGGATTATCCAGTGCTCGCAACATGCATTGCCATTATTTTCTGTAAGTGTTTTTATTGCACTAGCTCGTGACCTGTAGATATGTAGTGATTTCTGCCATCAGTAAATCTACTACCTCTGTATTTTGTATGCCCAATCTAGGTAATAGCATGTAATTGTTTGTTTTAAACTTTGATACATGATTTGTTGAAGTTATTATTCAAACATAAAATGTATTTCTTTGAAACAGGCACAGGTGGACTCAAACCAATTTGTCAATTTCTTCTGTGATCATGTTTTGAAACGCTGGGAAGACATTGCCACATCTGACGGAGGAACAGATTCAAAGCTAGAGTTGTTAAAATTATTTGCAGAACTGACTGAATTTTCAGGAGAGATTGAAAACACTCAGGAAAAGATTAACACAGTTTATGATGTATTGATGGTATGTTATTGTGTTTTATATTCATATTTTGATAACTATTTGTCACCACTGTGTCGTAATCGAAATATAAGTTACTTACTTTATAATTAAATGTAATTAACTAATAATTTCTTGTTTATGTAAACAAATGAATTTAAATTGAATCTAATTGACTGTAGCTTTCATTCTCCTTGACACATATAACTACATATATTCCTTAATTATTCGCTACCAATTTTGAATAACAGGCTTAACAGAGGCCTATATCTGGTAGTGGACTGATGTTGATGAAGATATTTGCTCTTTCAAGTCCTGTCTAGACAGTTATTCAGTGTAGTCTCTAGTTGTTAGTCTAGTCTGTTATGATTAGCCCAATAAATTCCCAACATAGCTCTGTGTATTTTAACAGAATATTAACAATTTAAATTTCTTTTTAAATACAATAACAATTGTACATACTTGTTTTACAGAAATATTTGCCAGAAGCACCGTTAGACACTGCAGATGAGTCTGGGGAGAAAAAGGAAAATGTAGAAGAAAAAACACAGGAGATAAAATGTTCGAAAGCTGCACCCTCATTACAATTTTCTCATGTTGAATGTGCATTATTTTCTCTGCACTCTCTTTGCCGGAAAGCGCCTGATGCTCTCAGTGTTGATGCAGCAAGACTTAAGGCTCTCCGTTTACGTCTACAATATACAGCTCGTCTTACTCAAGGTTATATCAAGAAACTAAAAGAAGTTACAAAGGTATGAAAGTTGCATTTTTGTTATTGATAACTCTACAATAAATAGTAGTAAGTGATTTCAATGAGAGAACTGTAGTCAAGTATGGACTGCAGTTGCATGTAACCGCTGAAGTTATAGGAAAACTGCCTCATAATGCTCCTTTTGTGAAAATAGCTTTTGCAACTCCACAGACAAATGTTATTTTGATTCTGTGAGTACTACTAATGTATTATATTCAAGCTCTGAATTTTACTTGTTAGATTATTTGGTAGCAAGTATCTGTTGAAATTTGTATTTTCAAACAATTGAGGATTGTTCAAATTATTCTTCACCACACAAATCAATCAACATTTATTGTAATGTAAATATGTATTTCAACATTTAATCATTAATATTTCAGAGTGAGAAAGCTGATGATGATTCTGAAGAAAACAAGCTAAAGATTGTCGCATTAAAAACAACATCTAACATCAATAGCCTTATTCGGGACATATTTCGTACACCTCCAAGCTTTAAGAGTAAAGTGCAGCTATCTTTTCAAACGAAGACAAAAGACAAAGAAGTGGGTATAGAAGTACATTATAATTCTATGGATGCGTCCATTGGATTGGGAGACCTGTTTTAAACATATATTCTTTTTCTTCCCCAGGAAAAGGAGCAAGTCAATTCAGACGAGACCGAAAAACAATCCCCTGGACAGAAACGGCATCGACCCATTACTTTTGATAATGGGGAACAAAAATCAACTACCGAAAAGAGATCGCGCAGTGGCGATAGAAACTTGAAAATGTATACACCTCCTTCTGGAAAATACAGCTCTAGATTAAATAATGGGCGGTTCTCTGAATCTAGCTCGGGGAGAGGTAGAGGTGGATATGGCAGGCGTAACTTCCGCTATAGTGGTGCACCTTATAGAAGGCGAAGCAATTATTAATACTCTGCTATTGAAGCAAAATAAATGACAAACATGACTAACTGAACGACTGCCATTAATTGTTGATATGCACGAAAATATTGGTGCAATATAACTTAAAAATAAATTGGGGATAAAGACTAAAGTAAAAAGAGTTAATATCCAAAGAAATTAAAATTTCAAATTTCAACGATTTTAGATGGTTGAAAGTATTAGAACATGAGAATGATACCCAATGATTATTCAATATTTCGGTATTTTTAAAAGGTTGAATTTTCAACGTTTTTATATACCATTAGAAAATCGATGCTGCAAAACATCTGCTCCTGCATCGTCGCATATTTTGAAGGTTGGTTAGGTTGTGTCCTAGGTTCCTGAGGCTGAAAGACTGTATATTTTGTATTCGGTATGTTTAGGCTTTCAACATCGGATCAACAGAGGGCAGAAAACGTGAATCCATTATTACGTCAAACGAGATAACGACGACTTCGTAAGTAGTTTTGCAGGTATCACATTCTAGTTTATAACTCAAGAAGGCATCAAATGTTCGACAGCTAGTTGGCTTCGCCTATGACATCACTACAACATGCATATTATGTAAGTAACACCTTACCATTACTTTACATAGGTCGCGTTCACAGTACCGGCAAGGAATGGCATAAATTATAAGTTGCATATTGGACACCGTAAGTACGTAGTTTAATATTATGTAATAAGTGTATTTTCTACTTTCCAGATAATTCTCGGAAATTGCAGATTGTTTGATTTTATTGTTTCAGAAACTCTGGGGGTTTCTTTGACATTACAAAGAAACACCGCCGTGAGGATTATATTTCAGAGGATGTATTTTACTTCGTAAACTAATAAACTATTTCAATACTAAATGTTTTTTTTATTTAAGCATGCATTAAAGAATGTTGAAAAACATTATTTACATATGACATGCACATGGTGTCTTAGATGTGGCATATGCACTGTTATAGGTATTAAGATTTATAAAAAGATAACATAATTTCCTAACATTTATTATTGCATAAAATACAGAGATTATATAACGAAACATTAACCTACAATTACTGTTTCATCTCATGTTGTCAATAACATTACACATGATGCGGTCCAGTTCATAACAAACATCAGCATTTGTGTTATCATTTGGGTTGAATTCAATTTGCTCAAGAATTTCAGCTGGTACTTTGAAATTGGTCTCTATTTCATTCTGGTCTGGCAAACTCTGAAGAGCATTTTGTAAAATATCTTGCACCTTGTCCAAGTGCTTTTGGAAGCTGAAAGCAAATATTCGTTTAGAAAAAGTCCTTTATTCTTTTTAATATTTACACTAAAATTATGTAGATAGTGAATAATTTCACAATTTAACTTAAGTAAATTAAAAAAAATACCGCATTGCTGTTTCTACTCGCTGACGTTTCTGTAACTCCATCATTACTCTTAGAGTCTCTCTCGCTTGATGTGGCCTGAACTCATTTAACAAATGATGTATATGGATAAATAACAAACTAAGATCTTCAACTTTCTCTGCTCTTTTTGATGAATCAGGGCAATGTACTAATAAATCTAAAAGATCCAAGAAATTGACCAACAGTGAGTGATTTAATTTTTTCAATTCTCTTCTTCGTTCAAAATGCATAGGATATAATCTACGAAACCCCTGAAAAAAACACTTCATGTTATACATCATAAATTACTAGCAGTTGGAAGAACTATGCAGATCTGTACTAATAATGTTTGCTTTAGGTCATTATATCTAAATACCATATTACACTATTTTGCAAATAATAAAGTATTGATATCATAAGATTTAAAGATAATTACGGTACTTCATTTCTTGTAGGAGAAAGAATATGAAAATATATGAGAGGTTGAGTAATAATAAGAAATTGGTGACAAGAGAAGGGCATTCTAATCTAAAAATATACAGGAGTGATGCTATGGCATTCAGACCACTGAAAATCTCCTTAGACAGAATAAATACTTGTGCTCATTAGATATGTGTGTCGCAGGTGGGAATCAAACCCACAACTCTTGGCTCAATGGTCAAATTCATTAACCACTGAAAAAACTTACCCATCAAATTATCTGGCCGGCAGAGTTCCACTCTTTATCAGTTTGTAACAAAAACGATTTAGCAAATTGCTTTGTCCTGCTTATAAAAGAGTACGAGATGCAGATGGGTAGCCTGTGGTATATCTAGATGTCCAGTGGTAAAAGGGGGCAGGTGGAACTAGACTGTGGAGCTCAAGTGCACACTGTCCAAAGTGTATCTGATAGAATACGAGCAAGTCTACGTCGGTGCTCAAGGCTATGCAGTATGGACTCTCTAGGTTTGTCGTTAAAAATAAGCCGTCCGGAGCCTTTCTTAACGGAGCTTAAGGCATCCAGCTAATACTTGGCAGATCCGTAATTATTTATTATTACTATTATCAGTATTATTATCCCTATTAATTACCATTACATAACTGTAGCGCATATAGGTGAGTTAATTAAATGGAATTTGAATATAGAACTTGATTGCCTCATCTGTGTATTAAAATATAACCCTACTTTTTATATCTTACCTGACTCTCTAAGGACCTGATTATTGTATCATCAGCATTAAATGGATGTCCAAACATTGAATATGAATCGTGTATCGGACGAGGTGGTAACGGAGCTTTGTTTCTTCGTACATTTTCATCTGTATAAAAGTTTATATATTGCATAGGGGGTAGCGGCAGCGAACTAACTTGTGCTGTTTCCGAAGACATTTTAGAATATTCGCAGTTTATACGTTTATATGTACAGAAATGATTAAGAGATTTTAAAAATTGTTTATTTTTACACTGAGATATAACAAAAATGAGTACGGGGTAAGTAAATATGTCAATGCTGACAGTAGATGCAATCGGAAATTCAAAAACTGAAATATTTCTATAGTCTTCATTACATAATTTAATCAGCCAATAATAAAATAATGTGTAGCATGTCCTCCTAATAATATTTTTTACATAATAATATTGTCACCAGATTAGATGGTTAATAGATCTAGATAGTTAATAGATGCATTCTTTTGACCAACAGTACTGTTTGTGAAAAAAAATAGGCCGTTTTGAAAGTACGTAAGTCTCAGTTGATTAATATTAATACATTTAGAGTATCCCAAAAAAATATTTTTCAAAAATGTTCTTAGATACATTAGAACAAATGCTTCAAATTATTTCCTATATTATGTTATTGGTAATTTATCAAAGGTAGTTACGTAAATTTTCATATTACCAAGCATAAAAACATTTTTTTAATTATTATCACAAAATAATTCACGAACACAATTTGCAATTTAAAAACCGCCATTTGCAAAGTTTAATAGTCACAAAAACCAAACCAATAAAATGAGTGACTTAAAATACGGATTATATTAAACATCATTTGGAGGTTTAAGATACAACTGCAGTGCAATGCTGTTGCTGAAGTAAATGAATGCATTTGAAAATCATAAATTAACTTTTAACAGGGTTGAGTTGGTAGGAAGATCGTTGATAGGGAGAAAGAGTTATTGTTGGAAATAGTGTGAATATTGTTGAGTAAGATGAGTCGTTGTCATCTGGACCAGCGAATTCTGTTGGGCATGCCACTAATAAAATATTTTAAAAATTTAATCAGCCTTGGAATAATGTAGGCATTGAAGTGCTTCTAGATGAAAACAGAAAAATGTTGCCACTGACGACCCTATTGCTACCAATAGACTAATTTTATGACGTTGATAGATAAACAATTAAATAATCGGGTTATACCAGCCTGCGTAATCACAGTGATAGGTAGATTACTGTATTATCTGTGTTGTGTTGTGTGTACTATCTAGTGTCGCGCTGATATTGGATCTATGTTCAAGTAGACAACTGAACTGACAAATACAGACAATGGTTAATAATATTAAAAACTTGCCTTGATGATTTTTGGGGATATCGCAGTGACTAAGTTAAACTTTTTATATACAATGGCATAGTGACAATTTTTAACAAAAGAGCTGTTATGGTTTAGCAGTGTTACTAAGAGGTATTAAGTTTATTTTACTAATATTTATTAATTTCAACAACTTCCTGTTGCCGGTTCACTCAATTTTTATTCATTGTTTGTTGTTGTTGGTTCACGTAATTTAATTAGAGTAAAATAAGTTATGTTATTTGCTTGCCAATTTGTCTTATGTACCCTAATTGAATGTATATAAAATAAAGTAATATGAATTATTTACATTATTTGACACATTTTGGGAGCCGTATTATAAAAGTATTGTTTTCCTATATTTTTCCTCAAATTTAACATCATTTCAAAATGCGTAATTGTAACTTTTAAATTAATATAAACTAAATTTATTTAACACAAAACTATATCGATTTCAGAAAGCCATGGCTAACACAGATGAAGAAGTGATTCGCCAGGCATTCATGGTGAAGAGATCTCAAAACAAAAAAATATTCACTCCAATTAATTACAAAGAGCGGTTGTTTGTTCTCAATAAGAAAGCTCTTGTATATTATGATTCTGATGGGCAGGTAAGAATAAAGAAACTACTATTTCACTTTTAAAATATATACTTATTGAATATTATTTATGTCTCTGTAATTATAACAAGATTTTCAAGTTTTTCCACACTTGATGAAATACTGTTGTTCTCTGATAACATGTCATGTAGATGGATGTGAATGACATGAGAAAACTATATTAAATCTGCTATTGCTGATGCTATGTATTTTTATTCTATACTGATAACTAGAGGTGAACAAACATTTTTTTATGGATAAAAGATATTTTTGTACTTTTAATCAGGGATTAAGATATTATTTTAAAAAAGTGGGTGATATCTGTTAGTTATCAATGGACAAAGCATGTTTTAAAATTGTTATTAAAGAAAGCACAATTTATATATTTAACTGAAAAGTCGCAGATGACATCTTTAAATATTAAATTATTAGTATATCATTACACCATGTGAATTATAGAGTAGGTAGAGACTACTCTATGCCAAATGTATAGTATAGAATATGCAAGGGATTAATAATAGAATAGTATGAAATTGCAGAACACACTTATATATTTATCATAGTGTTAATATGCCAGCTGGTTATATATTGCATATGGTAAAATTTTCTAGGAGCTTAGGAAATAGTGACACTAGCTTATAATACAAAAACTGTAGGCCTTGTCATTCTATTCTCCTGTTCAATTTATACAGTCTATTGCAATTATAAATCATTTTTAAATATTTTACACCAGACCAATAAAAAACCCATGAATAGTAGGACAAAATAGAATAGGTATATATCACGGAATACAATACTTACATATAATAAAATAATAATGAAATAGCTATAATATTATACTAAGCATACTATTAGTTGCATGTTCTATTCTTCATCATCAGCCCATTGTTAGACATAACCCTCAATTAAGAGATTTTTGCCAATAATCTCCACACAAGGTATATTGGTGGGGGACCATAGAAAATGTCTTCTCACACACATATGTACATTGCTGCCAGTAATGTCAAACAGGCTGTTAACATAAGAAATGTTAAACTAAATAATTCTATGGTGGTGAAAACTTTTTGAATTCGATCATTTTTCTGCCATTAAAATCATACATTATTTTATTCTTTTGTATGACTGAGCTCAATTGATAAAATACAATTTGTACTCAATTAAAATAACTCAATGACATTTAATTTTATTTGTCCTGCTGCTAAGGATTTTGAATTCATATAGATATAATAAAGGTAAGAACCCCCCTTTACTTACATTATTAAATAAACCTATATGTACACTTTTTATATAAATATTGTCTATAAATATATTATCTTCATCACAAAGTAGTTAGAGTGTTACCTGTTTTACAGTTCAGAAATTGACAGTATTGTGAATGAGCTAAATTTAACTTTGTTTTATTTAATTTTGAATTTGTATCCATAGACCAAAGCCTGCAGGAAATAATCTAAAAAGTTAAATAATGCAAGATACTGTTGGCTCTTGGATAGGTAACAATTAGTTGCTTAATATAAATAACAATTGACCCATTTCTCATTCTGCTGTTGGAATATTAGTCTCCTATCGAGGGTTAAGGCCATAGTCTCTCACATTGTCCTAGTGTGGGTAGACAGACTTCACACACTTTAGATTTTTTTTTTATAAATTCTGAGGTGTGACAGTTTCCTCACGATGCTTTCCTTCACCATTAGCAAATGCTAGTAAAAACGTAAAGCACACTTGTAATTATTTGGTTGCCAGTGCCAATTTCTAAGAGTATTTCTGTACATCAGAAGTTGTTAAGTTGAATGTTAAGCAGTTGGAGTTGGTTTTTATTGCTGGGTAACAAAATTTAAACCTTTTTGGAGGCCTTAAAAGATGGTTTAAAGACAATTGAGAGACACAAAAAATGTTGGACTATGCTATAGGTATTCCACTATTTAACAAGAGATTAATGCTTAGCAGTGGACCATAAAACAGTTGCAGTGATGTTTTGGAAAGATGTGATTATTTCAAATAAATATTTCAATCAAATGAAGCTGTGAAATACATTTATTAATTCCACAACCTAGACAGTATTTTCTATTAAAAAATAATTTCAATAAAACTCAAATTTCTTAAGCAGTGATTGTCAGCTCTGAATATGTTTATTAACATGGTCGTAGTCATTAAACATTTTATTGTTGCACTGTGTGACACAGGTCTCCTTTCATAATGTGAAAGTTTACAACCATGGTTTGCCACATGAAACAGGAGTAGTATGGCAGACTTAAACAAGTTAGAAATGAGTCATTTAATATCAAAGGTGTACAAAACAACAAATTAAAATGTATTATGAGAAATATGTGTACTATTGTAACAACATTATTATAGGATATAGGATAGAACATCATTTTTAAACTGTATACATAAATGACTATGGTTAGTGGTTATTGCCATGTTTGATACAAAGATTATAGTAATGTTTTAATATAATAGTAATCTTTTTATGGGATACTGCCATATTTTTCACCTAATGTATTGCTCTACAGAAACTATGTTCACAGATAAAAAAAAAATGTTATTACTTCAATTTAAAACAAAAGTGGATATTGCCATCTTTGATATTATGTTACTCAAATAACGTAACATCACGCCTGTAATCCCCGAAGTGGTAGGCAGAGGAGTGTAGTACACTCCCATGGCGTTTCGAATATTACAGGATTTGTCTAATTTAGAATTTCTAGTAGTGACTCGGAGTCTTGAATTGTGTCCGGTGTATGGCAATAGGCTCACCATCTATTCCATTAGACTTAAACGTAACTGGTGAAACGTGGGAGTGTACTACACTCCTCTGCCTACCACTTCGGGGATTACAGGCGTGATG
>DWME01007032.1:0-12999 GCA_018244795.1 Parelbella ahira ahira
CCACCCCCGCGCCTCCAACCTTCACCCCCCACACGCATCTGACTCTCCACCACCGTCTTCTTAACGCCGCTCACCACATCCAGAAACGCTTTAGAGAAACGTACGCGTGACTAGTACGGGACGGCGGCGAGAAGGACACGTCGCACAAGAACAAGGCACGACGCCAAGCCGCCCCTTGATATCCCGTTTCTTCATTGTCCTACAACGGATTCACACTGTGTAAAAGAGATAGATAGACATTTAAAAATTAAGTGGTATCTAAAGGCGACTTTAATATCTGGCATTCAGTATGTTATGCTACTCAGCAGATGGTAATTAACAAGTAAAATGGTAATTAACAGATGTTACAATGTCTTTTACGTATTGTGGTTCCGTTCCTTTTACAAAACATCGCAGAAATTGTCGGTGTACAAGCATTAGTTGCTTAAAACTGCAGTTCTTACACCTACTTGGATTTTAAAATTGGTATCGTGATTTATTCGCGAAATTTATATTTACACAGATCCTATTTTTACGTACAGTAACATTTTTATATTTCTATTACAAATTGTTTTTAAAATTATTAATACAAAAAGTAATAATATCCCGAGAATATCGTAAAATTATAAATCACTTACCTACGATTAATTACAATTAGGTGCTTATTTAAACGCGAAAATGTTCACCAGAATAAAAAAAACGAAACTCAAAGCACTTCGTAACGTTAGCCTATTAAATATTAGTTTCTGTTGACAAAAGACGCCTATGACCATAATTTAGTTATAATATATTATGGGATTGTACGAATAGCAACGTAAAAAATATTCAAAAGACAATATTGTTAGTGATTTCAAACACATGACAAATATTCCTTTGTTCTTCAACGTTTGCTGAATTATAAAACATAAAAAAAAATCTCTACTTTTTTAATCGCATTTAAACATCACATGACAGTAAAAACTTTTTGATATGTAACATAATTATTTGTAGAGTGCGAAAGTTAAAAAGAAATATGTAGTCATCAGAGTTCTTGCCTTAATACTAGTTATATAAAAAAAATTATCAAACAAGAATAATGATGAAAACTATTTATCATTCCGAAAACAATTCTGCATTTTTCACTATTATTAGTTACTTCATTCATTGCAAAGACCCGTTCGTTACCTATAGCAATTATCTTTTTATTAAAAGCTTATTCAATAAATCGCTTACTGTTATATAAATTCATTTTTACAAGTAATTCAATATCATTATAGTATGTTAAATAGCAATTAGCGACGTATATTCATATTTGTATGACTTATTTTCGCTTGATTACTTAAATTGTAAACGAAAAGTATTCTTCTTAGTCGTGTTCGTGCTTCTGCATTTTATTATTATTTAAGTTATATGAAGCTTATATTATTTTTAACAATTTTTATTTATTATGGTGTCTATTACCACGATATCTTTTGTCGTGTTATATAAATTTTTTAGCTCAATTTAGTAATTGTACTTAATACTTAAGTATACGAAATTGTGTTCGATCATCGAAATGTTATATTAGTTAATGAGAATTAATCGGTACTTAATTTTACCCCCAGTATTTATACCTAATGATTACTTAATTCGATTATTTGCACGTCCGGATACTCGGCTAACATTAAAACCTACTCTTATCATGATAAACTTTTTTTATTTTTACTTAAAACTTCCATTGGATATTTCGTTGCGGCTTTGAAATACTTAATTTGTTATATGGACAAATCCATAATAAATAATAAATCAACAACGCCATGAGCACACCCAAAGCAATAACAAACTACTTAGATTATTTTATTGAAATTTTTTTTCTCCTACATTTATAATATTTGTTAAGTAGCGAAATAATTTGTCAGACTCTAGGTGGAGACATTGTATCTAATTTGTTAAAATTATGTGTTTTTTTTTCAATGGACAAGCGAGATTGATTGATGTGATTGTTGTTCGACCATCACAGAGTGTTATATTGTTATATACGAAATTGTAAAACCATAAAATACCTCTGGATACATATCTATGTAATGTGTTCCTACAGGAATGTTGAAAGACGATATATTATAATTGACATATGAATAAACCTGCTGATTATTTCAATACTGTTTTATTTTTGCTAAATTCGAATCAAAATTACCTACAGGTACATATGAAAGTACCTAACTAAATTGATATCCTTATTTTCTTGCCAAGTCATATTGTTACCTTAATTACAATATTTTGAACTTTTTATTAAAAAAAATTATTACAGTGTAATTGAGCCCATGACTATTTTATTGCCCCAATCATAACTAACATAAAACAATCATCATCACTGGCCTCTCTTTTGAACGATCCACCGTTAGAGCCGATTTTCCAAACAGAATAAAATGAATTCAGATCATAATTTACCAGGCTGTTCAAGTGCAATGTAGCCAAACGTTTGATACGTCGAATACTCGATATGGCTGTGAATTTTGAAATTCATCGACCTAAGCTTCCTTTGTTTACTTACAGCTTACAAAATTTCTGTAGCCTCTGGCCATTTTTTAACACTTCTAACATCTTCTTAGTTCAGTTTTTTATCACCTTTATAAAGTCATACGAAAACAAAAGTATTTCAAGAATGTTAAGTTCGAATAATCCGAAATTAAAAATTTATAATTATTACAATCGATAATTTCTCAGATTTTCGTGCGCTTTTGTCGGAGCTTTTTATAAATTATTGTATAGCTCTGTTGGGGGGAAATTCGATTTACAAGCGTCATTCGGACACAGCATATGCCTATTTTAATTTGGCCGCCGCGTAATCGCGCCGGCTATTTTCGAATTTTTATTTTGGCGTAGTTCGCGTGTGGTCGGTGCCGCCATCTTTTGGCGGGAAAATAAACGTCACAGTAACTGGCCGGTAGTCATCAGTGTAACTTGTAATCGAATTTGATAAAAAAAAATTGTTTTGGAAATTAGTTAATTAGGAAATTCAAAGAAAAATACTCAGCTACAGAGCCAAAAAAGCCATGGTAAGTGTTATTTAAATAATATAATAATAACCAAATATTATTATAAATTTCTTAAGCAATTGTGGCAAACATGAATATCCTATAACGCCTTCTTAACATTAAAACCCGGGATGTATTGTGAAAACCCGGCTCTAAAAGGTTTCGTTGTAAAAAACAACAAACAAAGTAGGCATACAGAAAATTAATACCTACATTCGATCTAGAACCAGTCAATTATTAAGGGCTACAGGACCTACGCATAGCGTGGGTTTGCACACACCTGCATAACGGAGGGTGAAAGTATTTTAGAAAGCTAATAAAATGCCCTACCTGGAGGCTTAAATATTGAAAATCATTGCAACATTAAATTAGAATTTCTCGCAAACAGTGAACAACTAATACTTATTTGTTAAATAATCTTGCTCGTCACTTGGTACATTTTATTATACCAAACCGAAGCCGAAAAACAATCAAGCCAGCTTATAAAAGATAGGACGTTATAAGATTCTTACCTAAATCTACTTCACAATTCTTAAAAAAAATATTTATGTACCCCCATTATTTATACTATAGTATAGGTACTGTATAGGTATGATAAAACGTTCACGGTTAGCCCCAGAACTATTACATCGTAAACCAGATATATTTTAAGCAATGTGTGTTTCGGTCTGATGACTGTGATTGCTCCGACCATTTCAGTAGTTCCCTATTTAATGAGATGTATAACATTACAAGTGAAACGTGGGAGTACCATACTATTCTGTCTACGCCTATGTGGAAATATGCGTTATAATATTATGTTACAATTTAAATCCAAAAAAAAAACCGTAACCAAACTCGAATATAACAGTAACTATAACTCTCGAGTCTCGACACTAATGCTAACTAAACGAATGTTGTTGATCCCATTCCTGCAGTCGTACTATTAACACTAATTGTAAGTCCTATTGACAAATAATGATGAATATTGATACTAACAGTCCTATGTATACAGACTTAGTCTGGTTAATTTGCAAGTGCTGCCCTCTCTTTAACTACTCTACAATATTAAGTGGGTACTCTTGCTCGCTTTACGTGGAACTCAGCACATATCTATGCATGAAAAAAGCAAGCAGGTAAAAAAGACTATCATATTTAAAACATTCTCGGTGAATAAGGAAACAAATCAAATTTTACTCTAACTTTAAATAAATTTAAACGTAGCTCCTATTCCTTTAAATTGGCAATTAGTTTTGAAAGCAATCGTATTTTCATGTCTAAAAGATTGATATAGGTACCTACTCTGCAATAAATGCAATAATAAATATTTAATATGTCGGCTAAAGTAATTTGTTATAAATCATTATTTTAAATTAAATTATATAGTGATCATGATATATTATTATATTTGTACATTAACTGACGACTGGAGGAAACAAAAATTAAACGATAGCTTCTGCGCCGTATCATCATCAATACTATCGGCCTGCCTCGGTCCACAGCAAGAACTACTCCTTCCCGGATAAGCGTCATCGCTTCGTGTCCTCAGTATGTGATAATCGCTAATCAATTCAAGAACAATAGACATTACTTTAAAACAATCTTGTAAGTAAATCTCAAACCTTTATCATATTGCACGTGAAAGGGCCTTAAAAACAACACAAGGAGCCCCGCTATCGAGCATTGGTTGAATTTAGGGTCGGTTAACTTATTGTCTTGCTTGTTGTCGGAGGAAACCAGCGTTTAGAATCTTGCGTAAAGCTTCTAGTGGTCACGTGACAGCGAACGTTTTAGCGTGAACCTGTGGGCTTTTGGCAGGATAGTTGGGTATTCAGAGCACCAATTTCATATCGCCCAATAGTATACGCATTGTACGATATACTTCCTAGCTTACCAAGGTTTTTATATTTCGCCTAGAAGCTGGCTTGTGGACAGGGTTGAGCCTATTGAAGATGTGATGGATCAGTAGCCGACGGCGGATTAATGATGATGATGAAGTGAAGTACGTATATGTACATATCTGTCAACAGACCATTACATATTTCGCATTTCCCTTAGAATTAGAGAATCTATAGCGAACCTAAACACTACACGGAAGTTTTGCTGTTTAGTTTACAAAGTGGATAACGCCGTAATTCTTTACCACTTATTAGACAATGTGATTATTCACCAAGACTATTATGTAGAGATAGGTAATGCTGGTCGGGTCTTTATACTAGAGTGTGTTTCTTACAAAACCGACCGTGTGAACGATTATTTAACTAATTTTTTTATTAACCCGCGATCACTCACGCGGGTGCCATTAACACCTCACAATTTAAACATAAAAGAAAAGGTTATTTTTCTACTTTCAACACGACCGTCTGAGTATGGCCATAAGTGGCCATTTCGGTAAAAGAATTTGTGCGAAACCATGTGGCGATAACGATTAACTTTAATTAAAATCGTTGGCGAACACACCATTATTAGATATTTTCTCGTCAAGTCACTTACGGGGTAGGCAAGAGCACCGAGAGCCAGATATCTGTAACTTTACAGAGCTGACAGGCTCTTACATTCAACTCTCTCTGCATACAAACACGTGATTAAAATTATGTGCCAAATGCCATAATTGGTCATTAAATATTCTATAAGTATATCACACCTCAGCGGCGCGTTAAATGGTATGTAAAATCTTATGTGACTAATAACCAACGACAATAAGTATATCTGTCTATCACTCTTGAGAAGATAGTTTAGTACCCTCTTGACTCAACCGTGCTTGAATTACACGTGGTCTAAAAACAATGGATATTGTAAATATCCTAACAGCCATTACCAGTGAGTAGACTTCGTACTTTGTATCCTTTATAATGTATTGTATTTATGAAAACGATTATGATAACAGTACAAACCATTATGAAAATCAGAGATTATTTGGGTAGTCGATTTTTACATAGAATATCCAAAAACGTCATTCATGAACGAGAATTTTTAGATTAGCACATTATATCGACAAATTCACGTATTGAGCGTGTGACTAGGCGCATGTACGTCACGTGATAAGCGTAGACGCAGATTAGCGGGCGTTATCTGTTATCAAATACAATAGACCGCTGATATGGATGTCTGGAAGAAAATAAACGTTCTACCTGCTTCTTTAGTCTATCGTCGTATCAATGTTTACGTTTACATAACAGCGGTTTAAAAAAATATATTGTGATTTTTTTTTTTATTTCGGACGCATAAATAAAATATTAAAAAACGTTTTATTTATGCTTACCCCAAGACGTGTGATTAGGGTAATTACTTAATTTTTATTCACGGTTTATATTTTATACCGCACCAGAATAACTTTCATACTTCTAATATCTTTAAGTGCATTGTAAAGTTAAACCCATTCGAACTGATGCACCCACCATTCCTAAAATTGCCTAGGATTTTAGGCCTTCACTTAAGTTAAAGTTGAACATAGGCATATCAAAAATTATAAGGAATTCGCGATAGCCGATCAGACTGGACCGAAAAAAATTCCTAATAATAGCATAAATCAAATGATATCATAATCATATCTCTCACGTTATATGATCAGTACATGACACGCCACACGTACATGCCATAAATATTCCTATTAGCTGTAGAAATCTAAAAACAAAAGCCCTATAATTATTTTAATACAAAATTTAATCATTTTAAAATTCTAAACCGTAAATATATTATCTACCATTTGATTTATTCCAGTACCCATATTAAAATACAGTGAATCAGATTTCATTTATATTTAAATCGCACTACCCACATCGCTTCACTGACTTTTCACTTATATAATTCAAATATCAGCTATCACAGGTATTTATTATTTTACATATTAAATTACTATGTCGCCGACCAGATTGCTCCTTTTGACTTGATACAGTTCTTTATAATCTGTACACACATCTATTATATTTTTTCCATCGTCAATTTATGCCCCGCAAGCCTTACGTGTTGCCTTAAATAATGAATTCGGATAAGCGGTATGGAACAAATATCATTGATGATTTCCTGCGACATTTCATCTAAGTTGTTCTTCAGGTTTCGCTTTCAATTCTGCCTCCAATATACCGTTATAATACATCTGTAATACTGTTCTTAGTGGGTTATCATTTATGAATACAAAATTGTTTAACATATATATTATTTATTCTGTTTTCACTGTTATGTGGAAACCAAGTTTTGGTTTATGATATTTGTTCGTTTTTCCTTTAAGTTATATGTTTAACATTACTGGAGCGCTATGATTACAGGATACTTTAAGAAAGGCGTGGAAAAAGCTTTCCTTTAAAGCCAGCACAGCATCTGAAACCCCCTGTGTTTGCACATGTCCATTGTTAACGGTGAACATTTACCTACAATCAGGTGAGCCGTCTGCCTGTTTGCCAGGTTCAGTTTATAAAAAAAATGTCAAACCTCAAAAGTAGCAATGCCTGTAATAAATTCCCAAAAGACAAGTATTCACTGAAAGCAACTCCTCTCACACTAACAAATCAATATACTACTGAGTCAATGATGCTAACAGTTATATGCCTTCGGCCCTGTTACAAAATATTTACAAATAGTGTTATGCTATGCTAATTACGTAAGGTACCCGAGGGGGAGGGGGGTTGGAAATCCTCTACATACTCTTACTTTAGGGGGAGGGGGGGGGTCAAACCTATTCTTACGTAATATTTTCCAAATCAATATTTTATATTAGAAATCGCGCTGTCAGGTTTTTGGTAGGGATCATACTATTTCATTTGCGTCTGGAAGGTAAAAAACGTATTCAAGATTGCTTAAAGGATTTATGTTTAAGATTATTTAAAAACTTACATTTAACTATTGATAAATAGTATTCCAAAGACTAGATAATTATCTAGTAATATAATGGTAATTTGGAGTTGACAGCAATAATAATGTAACTTACCTACTATTGAAAAATAAAAATCGTTGATTGATGTCAAACTGGATTAATCGTTTAGTTTTAATGTAAGTGGTCATTTTCTAGCAACATTTTATTATTCTGTAAATGGAAATGAAATCTTACGCAAGAATATGTGGGCGGGCTTTTAAAGATTCCTCACATGGGGAAGGGGGGGTGAAAATTATCAAAATCATCCTTACGTAATTAATGAATGGCCGCTAATCCAAAATTGTACAATAAATAATAACCAAATCTAATCCTGTTATCCGTTCTTACGTACAATGTAAAGTAATCAATATTAAAATAAAATACATACTTATCATCGTATTTAAAAAGATTGTATGATGTAAAATGGATAATATGTATTAAATGCACAATCATGAAATATTTTTTTCGACATAATGTTACATTAATCACCGTAATATTCAAGTCTTGTTATTAAAACGTCATTTGGGGATATAGAAATAAAAAATTGAATGAGAATAAGCTGGCTTCGTGCAGGTTAATAACGACAGTAGCAACAGCGCGTAATAGAAACGATATCCGAATAAACCCGAAGACTTTTATCTGCACTTTTGACAGGCTCGTAAAAACGAATATGGGTCCAAGCGATTTAACCTAACTTAATCCTACTAGTAATCGAGCATGATTAAATGAGCCTCTATGAAGCCTATATCTTTGCAAAATTTATATTAACAGAAAAAGAAAAACACAACATATTCCGGCAACATATCCGGATCGTCATAGCGAACAACATTTGATATCATTGTGCTAAATTGATCTAATTCCTAGCCAAGAAATAATTACAGAAACAATCACTAGATAAACACAGAGTAGGTAAGTACGTATACAATTTCCTCATACTCATGAAACTGTTAAGATTTATAAACAAAGTCGCATACAACCGAAGTAAACCAGCGTCGGTTGAAATTCACGTGTAGGCTACATTGAAAACGATGATGAAATACATTATTCTGTGTGCTAGTTATGATAACATGAAACCGGCTCGAACCGGTGCCCGAGAAGTCCGCCTGCCCCCACCGGACTCGCCTGCGATAAAATGAATAAACAGATGGACTGTAGCGGACAACAAATGTAACACAAATTTAACTACCCCAACAAACATTAAAACCTCTCTCGTTTCTTAAAAAGCGTCTGTTCTTTCTACTACTGTGTGGTGACGAAATAAAAGTGTATGAACATTCTTTAAAATAGGTTCCTACATTGTAACAATATAAGCGATATCACTTATTAAGTTTCACACGTCGGATACAAAAATAAACGCTTATCTACAACTTATTATGCTTGATAATATGCTAATTGTTTTTTATAAAATGAGTACTCACTGACACTATAATTATCTAATTATTTGAATATTATCGTTATTCGTAGGTACCTGAACTGGTACAATATAGAAATAATGTTCATTCCTATAGGTGTTAAACAATGAAAAAAACAATAAGATGCATAATAAATATCAGAACAAAAACAAGTTTTTAAAAACAAAGCAATTGCAATATAGACTAAAAACAAAACAACATTGCAGAGCCGTAAAATCAGTTATTATTACTTTTTAATTGAGTTTATATTATTCGAAGAAGCGGCATCAACAGAATTGCAGATAAGAAAACCGGCTGAAACCGACGCACGCGCGGCGGCCGCAGGGGGCCGAGCGCGACGCGACACACACGCGCAGTACCTATATATTACGCGTTTATACGCCCCACACACTCATCAGTCATCACTCGGCCAGCTTTACCACTGATAACACCGCAAAAGATACTCGTTTGAACAAGAAATGTAACGAATAAATAGTTGTAGTGACGCAGAACTTTACATTTATGCTGTACTTGTAGCCGGCTTCAGTGGAATAAATAAACGTGTCGCCCGTCATGACGCTTTGATTTAACACAAATTTATAGAAACGTACCATCAGTTGTTAGAGGTACAGTTAAAAATGTTGACCTTAACCGCTACCTATTTCAATATTTAGTATAAATCTTTCCATGTGTTATTATATTATGTATATCATATTATAAGTATGAAATAATCCGCTAAAAGCACGTAATGTAAAAGTAAAATGCTTATGATAAAGAATGTAAAACTCAAAAAAGTCCAAGTTTAAATATAAAGTACACTTTGTACAGTGAAGAGAATGCATCAAACAGGTCCCCCTCCCTGTGAATGTCTGAAGCAGATGTAATTAGAGCTGATACCACACTAATATTAGATAAACGCAAGGTGTAACAGTATGTGTAATTTCATATAATCATTGATTAAACATCAAAACTCTGCTATTATCTTGAATGGAAAAAATATGGGAGACCTTATAATTCCAAAAATATTGCACATAAAATTCATTAAATGCACATAAAGCTTAGGTACTACTGAATTAAGCGTACGGAAACCTCGTTCATCAGTCATCGTAACCTTGGAAATTTTTCAATTCTACCCACCTAGAAAAGGTCGCGATGGGTTTTCGTAACGGGTCCAAAGAGCGTCAATAAAATGTCAAAGCATAATGTGTATTTACATATTGGCTAATATTGCAATATATACAAAACCAGACAGACTCAAAGTACTGTGAGGTCACTTCACATCCACGCTGTGATATCAGTCACCTATTGAACTGAGGCCTATCGTACTGGTAATAACTGGACGGCGGCCGCGGCAGGCGGCTCGTGATAACGCCCGCTGTTAGGTACCATTGGACTAATGGCGTAACTCGACCTCCGCCTTGTAAATAACTCAATTCTAATAACCACAATAGACATAAAAAACTACAGGCAGACGTCATTTAGTCACAATTCCGCTTTGGCAGTGTAAACGACAGCTATTCTATGTAAGGTGAGGGCGAGTTCGCGGGGGATTTGCCGCCTTATCAGCGCGATGCCACCGAGACATTTTATAAGTTGGCACCGCGAGCGCCAACAATCATTACGCGTAGCGACGGCGCGGTGACCGATACAGTTCTAGCTAAGCATAATAAAAAAACCAAATACTAGGAAAGAGTGAAAATGTTGGTATTTCCGCAATGGAAACCAGATTTGCCCGGCGGCGGCTGCAGGCGACAAAGGTGGATGAACGCTGAAAGATTCGCGCCCTACCTCGCCAGGCCCATTGTTTTGCCGCCACTTCCACCTCAGGTGTGAATTGTTGAATTGTTTTGAATTTAGAAATCCATAGACAATGTTCTCGGATTTATGACAGTTTTGGAAGGCAGTTTTTTAATTATTGATTTTCATGCAGTTTGAAGATGAAGATTCTCTCGGTGGGTCTTCACCTGAACATGTTACTGATGTTGGGGTGGAAAACAAGGATGGAGTGTGTGAGTGGCGCGGGTGTGGAGCCAGGTTCCAGAACGTTGCGCGTCTGTCCGCGCACGTAGCGCGGATCCACGCTCACGCACATAGGGATGGCCTGTTTTACTGCGGCTGGAGGAGCTGCTCCAGACCTCAAAGAGGATTCAACGCGAGGTGGGCATATTTATATTTTTATATTAAAAACCTTCAGTGTTTTAATCATTGTATTTAATTATATTGTTTAATATTTGATTAAAGATAATGGCAACTTGTTTAACAAATAAGAAAGATCAACTGTTAAAAACATGTTCAATTATTGTTCAGTGTAGAATATTGTTCCCTCCACATTGGCCATGTCGTTTTATGTTTTGCCTTTGATTTTCGTCTCTAAGGCGTCGCCAGTCTACATAATAAACTAATGATAACGCTATTTTGTCAACAGATACAAAATGCTGGTTCACGTGCGGACTCACACTAATGAACGCCCCCATATTTGCAACCAATGCAATAAAAGCTTTTCGCGAGCGGAAAATTTGAAAATTCATTTACGATCACATTCTGGGGAAAAGCCTTACATCTGTCCATATGAGGTGAGTATCTCCAAAATAGACACGTATTGCGAACCGAAAGAAATGAAAAACACATTATAGCATCTTCATAATATGTACACATATTTGCATATAGATTCCCAAGTTATACATGTATATTCATACTATAAGGGATATTTTTCTATGACAGCTTAAAAATCACGAAAAAACCTTTATAAATAAATATGCATTTTATTCATACATTTCTTTAAATATGTTTGTAATAATATTCATTGTGTTACCAGGGCTGTGGCAAGGCATACTCGAATTCAAGCGATCGATTCAAACACACGAGAACCCACACCATAGACAAGCCATATTTCTGCAAGGTCCCCGGATGCAATAAACGGTATACGGACCCATCTAGTCTAAGAAAACATGTCAAGACCTATAAACACTTCACATCTGAAAAGGAAAACCCTTGCAGGGAGTCAAATGACAAAATCATGGAAAGACTGTCGCCCCAGCGAGAAATGACGACATATACAGAATTAGTCTCACCGTTACACGAAAGGATGTACAGCCCACCCAAGACCATACCTTCGCCGCAGATATCGCCATACGATCCCACGATATCGCTGGAAACACCATTGTCTCCACCGTACAGCTTCGTCCCAGTTATAGACCAACGAAGCTACATACGACCTTTAGAACCTGTGTACCCCATAAGAATACCAACAAATGAGATCTCATACATGGAGTATTCACACATGTATGACCACGCGTACAAAAATTACTACTTAAACAATATCAGCTACCCCGTCCTCAGGCCGTCCTTAAAGGAGAAAGTATACGCTTATGAAGACCAGACACAATTCAGTGATGTCAAAATGGACAATATTTTGGACAGCGCCGAACATGTTGCAGAGGATTTGCCTTTAAATCTAATGTGCAACAAACGGTACGAATGCAAGCCCATCGACGATCTAGTCAACGCCACTGATCTACCCTTAGATTTAACCACCAAAAGCTAATTATAATAAAGGAATTAAATTATTTATTACCGCCCAAAGGCATTTTTCTTTCACATCCCATCAACGTCAACAATAATTATTATCAAAGTTAAAATCAAATATATTCAATAGTGACCGACCGGAGGTTCCGTTTCGGTTTCGGTTTCGGCCAGTTTCGGCCAAAAATCTAGTTTCTGTGTTAGTTTTGGTTTCAGCCAAAAAATGGCCGAACCTTTCGGCGCGGCCGAAACTCGAGTGTTCGTGTATTATCGTGCGTCGCGCGTC
>DWME01007033.1:0-12998 GCA_018244795.1 Parelbella ahira ahira
CTTGACAAACCGTTTTTCATTCTCTAATTCTGTTAATATTTCTCATCACCTACAGTCCTCTTTATTAATTAAGTAAGCACCACTCCGAACAGCAAAACAGTTTACATAGCCCGGCCCTAAGCCGGGTAATTGCATACCAGAGTAATTAATTAATACCGACCGTATATCCGGTGTTGCCGATATGACCGATTCGCCCGGATACACGCTCCTAAATAATTATGTTATGATTTCATTGTGGTTATTATGGCGATGTGTAGGCACCTATGTTTCATATCAACGTCATTAACAGATTTCACGTCATCAGACCGTGTTTTGCTAATGTTAGTGCTCGTATAGGTACTCGTATTATCTAATTTGTGATGCGAATGTTAATGTGAAGCATCAGTTGATTAAATTTTGCGTTTAAATTAACGTGTTTAATTGTACCATTATAATGTCGGAACATCCCCACGTCTTTCAAATATCGCCAGAACTCATAGTTCTATGTGTTTTGGATCGATCGATAAGACTTAATTGAATTACGTAAATGTATGCAAATGAAAAATGATCAAACGATTATAAATTATCAAGACAGAATACATTTTCTACAAAATATTTAGTATAGGTTACTTTTTATGAATTTTTTTATTAATATTTTCATGTTTCATAATTTTTATTGCTACATAATTTCATTTCTACTTATCTTTGAAATCACTTGCGTAAGAGAGCTTAAAGAAGAACTTGTTAATCAGTTTAAGAAGTTAAATGATTAGTCGTGTTGTGAAAGCCTTTTTCAACTCTGTCACGCAGGCAATTTACTTACGAGTAGATCTATGGGATTGGATTTTGGGCTGTGAGCTTGAAACTGGACTACGCAATATGCTACTTCCGCACCTTTGTCAGTATATTTATTTACAAAAGGTGATTTGAGCTCTGACGATGCTTATTATAGTCGTATAGCACGTTTTAAAAAGTTCTTAGATAATATGACATCGATTACTTTTATCTAGCACTATATGATCTTGAAATTGAGGTCGTGATCTTTTTTCACCGTTAAGATAGTCACCGAATTAATTTTTTTCTTTGGCGCAGTACCTATTTTAAATTTTGTCTATAACAATAAATTGAAAATTCTTGTACATATAAATTGCATATTATATATACGACAGTAATGTTACGACTGTCTACTTCCTGACGTTAACCTTGTTACGCAATGAGGATTTTCGTACTGCCACATATATTACTATGCCGACCGACGGACACTAATTACTCGAAGTTGTATACATAAGTTTTAAACTGCTTAAGTATCACCGGTCGTTGGGACGATTTCAGAAGTCCAGGCCGATTCAAGGGCAGGACAAGGGTAAGTGTAATTTACGCCGTTAGAATAAAAAAGGATGGAGTACTCGACCGCCTGACTGTACGACTTGATGGCACCGCATGAGACCTTCGGACAGCCGTTAAGGCCATCGCAAGAGTGGATTATTAGGATAATGATAAACATTTGGGGAGGCAGAAAGCTTAGGCCTCTCGTATAATGTATGTATAACGTATGTAAGCCAGCTGACTCTAAGTGCTAGACATTAGATTATAATGGTAAAATTGTTCAATATATTAGATTATAATGGTAAAATTTCACTATTTTCATTTTACTCGAACCCTCATCTGGACAAATGAATGGCCATGTGGAATGTTTATATGTTAGACATATTAAATACAACGAATGTAACACACGTTTAAGTTATATAATTTGTTAGTGGTCAGATAAGTGGCTTTGTTACGCAATGGATGAAGTTACACGTTTAACCTTGGAACTTGGTCCCCCAGCGCGAAACTTACGCTATTCGAATACTAAAAGTTTCTGACATTTGTCGTATTGTTGATGTGTTACTTTGTACGTATGGCGAGTAATTTAGAATTAAATGGTAAAATGGTAAATTTAATAATTGGTTACACAATTCATGTAGTTGATGTTGTTGTCTTTGTGAAATAAAAAATAGAAATACGGTCAATACTATGCTTTTCTTGGAGGTTCAGATTGTTAGAATGCCATGAAACGGAACATTGACTTGTACATACATTTATATAGGTACAGGGACACAACTTCAGAAAAATAAAACTGTGAGAGTGCAGGTGTTGTGCCGCCGGGAATGTATCGAGACAGCGAGTTAGCAAAAAGTTAGGTGTCCTTTTGCGGGCATATAGTACGTATGTCATTTTGGCCGTATTTCTGTCTCTAACATGGAATACAAGTCGTACACAATTGCTTGCAAATTATTTTGGTTTTAAAAGCGAAATTTGGTTTTTAATGTTACCTACATACCTCAGTTTATAACGTAATAGTGCAAGTTTTTAAGCGTCTTATTATTATTTATTTTATTAATTTACAATAATAATGTAAGTAAACTTTTTTATGCCTTCCCCGGCTCCGGCTGTAAATAACGTTATTTCTGTGTCATTTTAATACCATTACTACCATTTAAAAAATGTTTAAGGACATTAATTTATGTTTCTTGATTTTTATAAAAAAAGGTTTGTAGTAATTTCAGAAGTATTAGAAGAAGCATATTTTTTGCTCCTATCATATATATTATATTTGTTTACCATTCACAATACTAGGTTTATATTTGCCTTTGTTATCCCTGATTGTTAAAAAAAATTAAAATAAAAACTAAACCATAAAAATTTGGCTATCATTAGGTTGTTACAATATGATATCGATTTATTTAAAAATAGTTCTGTTTATAAAGTTACTTATTTAAAAATAGACTGCCTCGTTGGTCAAGTGGTTGCAAGCGCGACTGCTGATCGGGAGGTCCTGGGTTCAAATCCCGAGTCCAGTGCTATTGGATTTTTCTAATTTAGAATTTCTAGTGGTGATTCGGAGTCTGGATCAGAGCCCGGTGTATGGCAATTGGCTCACCACCTATTCCATGGGACCTAAACGAAACAGGTGAAACATGGGAGTGTATTACACTCTTCTGCCTACCCCTTCGGGGATTACAGGCGTGATGTTACGTTTTTTAGTTCTGTTTCCCCTATTTATAAGAAGCAATGGTTCAGACAACCGCCTTTTCCATCCACGTGCGAAAACCTGTATTTGATTGCTATTCCTTAAACAAAAATAAAGCTTTTATAATAGAAAGTAATTAGATCTCACAGACAGCCTCCTATCTTTTCCGCTCTTGCTCATTATATTAATTAACTCCGTATCCATCCAAATTAGAGAAATTACATGAAAATATCTGCGCCTAATAGTCGCACGACCTTTCTCAATTACTTCGGCTCAGACTTAATTTTATTTCATACGAGTGAGTCGACGTTACACGCGAAACAAAAGATAACATCCTTATATTATATGGCTATGTATTATTGTACAGGTGTTTTATAGAGTAAATTGCAATATTTTTTCTTAAATGATTTGAGAATATTAAAAATAGAGAATACTTTTACATACATCAGTTACAGGTTTCAGGAGTTCCTTTTCCAGGTGCGGGAGAGGCTGTTATTATTAAATTCAGCATTCCTAGTGGTTTACCACCATCTTTCATTGGATGAAAAATATCCCTTCGGTCAAACATAAAGTTATTCCCCACAGATTGTTAAGCTGATTTGGAATGTGTTTTTAGTAATTGTATATTTATTTATTGATATAAATACATAAGTACCATAAAAAATAATATTTATTATTAATGTATCATCACGTCAGGTCAGTTATGGCGTCAGAAACCACCGACTCTGTCCATCTCTATACACAAAAACGTAACGAGCGTCTTCCAAATTCATTACGCTCAATAATAATAAGTTAATTATTTAAATTATTCAATTAATTATTCTTCTAATTACTTACAATACGAATGCTATGTATTAGATGTCTCGTTATAGACATAATAATATAAACAATTTAAGTTCCGTTCGTTTTTGTACAAAATATAATTAGTAACATAAATTACTTCACACCGGCACGCTGTAGCCGGGCCTTCATTAGAAACACGTGCCTTGAAATTCTTATCTTAATTAAGTTATCACACGGAAAGGAATTTATTTGAGATACCGAAAGAAAAACGTACGGAAAACTTTCTCTGGGAAAAAATCTTACGTTGTAAGATTTATCATAATAAATATACGCTTTGTTTATAATATGTATGTATTACAATCGAATGTGCGTGCGGAGATGTCCCATGATATTTCTTATGATTACATATTACTAAACGACTAACTAAATACTTATCTAGTGTACTGTATTACTAAATGGCGTAGCTATAGTATGTTAAAACGATTATCACTACCTTATCCAATTCTGTTGATTTAAGTATTTTGAGAGCTCACCGTTGCTTCCCATTGAGCGACTTATTTCTGTGCGTCGTTACTAACAGGATTCCCCTTACAAATGTATCAACTATCCGCTCATTGTCTTTGTAATTGGTTCTAATTAACTATATAAGTGTGCCTCTAATGAATCACACTTACGTAGCGTAATGAGTTCCTTTTTGATCGGCATATCAGTTTATCTTCATTAACTAATCCTGGGGAAGTAACATCATTAACATCACCCTTATCACCAACATCATTATGACCTATATACATATGTAATCTCCGAAGGGTTAGTCAGTGGAGTGTAGTACTATCCCATGTTTCACCGGTCACGTTTGTGTTCCGCTATGGAATAGGCGGTGAGCCTAAAGCCTAATACCGGGCTTAGATGTAGTCTCTGAAACACTACTAGAAATTTATCATAAAAATCTAAGTTAGATAAATCCAATACTACTGGAGCCAGAAATCGAACACAGGACCTCTCGATCAGCAGTCACGCTTGCAACCACTCGATCAACAATGCAGTCAAGTCGAGTCAGGTCTAAGCTTGGATTGGATTAAAACTGGATCTATTAAATCAACAAAGGTGAGAATAGAAAATCATGTAATGGTGTACGGCATAATATAGAAACTCTCAATGCATATCTCGTCGAAACGAGTATTATGAATTTTGCCATAAATACTTAGATCTTATCTACGTATTGAAGGTCGTTAGAGAAACATCGTCTGGATTTCTTTTTATTGGGACTCTACCGTTTTCCTTTTGTTCTTTTAGGCGTTTCTAAGAGGTACAATAACAAATTTAATTAAAGGAAATACATCAATGTGTAATATATGCATTAATACCTTTCACACTTCAGTAAAAAGTAGTAATAATTGTTCTGAGACTCGAGTAGAGTCATAAAATTTCTAGTGTCTTAAACATATATAATGTTTATGTGAATAATAATAATCTTTTAGATTATCGCATGAACCTTAACAAGTCTTCACTTCGTGTTTGCTTATTAATTAACAGTTTAATTAATTTAACAGCTGAATGTCGAGCGATGCGGACTATGTAGCGAGATTCTAATTAATGAGCTGTTTTCACGACGGATGAGGTAGGTATAACTGTCTGAATACTATTGAAAAAGGCTCGACGTATTCAGTATACTAATAGGAGATCATTATATTGCTACATATCTTGTGAACCAATATTAATTTACTGAATATTTTAATTTTTATGATGAAAATTGTACCGTTCGTTTATTGAGAAATCGTCTTGTATATTCAGGTTCTGTTGTAAACAAATCATATATTATAAAATATGCATTTAATAATTTTTTAGCAAAACGCGATAACCTTCCAGTAATTCACGTGTTTGCAACTTTTGTTTTACATTTTTGTCGCAAATGGGACAAAAATAAAATATTAAAAAAAAACTTGAAGAAAAATGTATTGAAAGGAAATTTATTAGAAAATAGTAGCAATGTTATCAATCAATTACGCATAAAATAACACACTTAATAAACTAATTTGAAGCGCTCAAAATATCCAAAAACTTTAAGCAAATAACCCGGTTTCCAAAGGTCTCTTTGCTGCGTCAATTCACAAAGTTTAAACGTTCGCTAATGTTGGGAAGGCTTATGTTTGGTTAATCGGATGTCTGTTTAAACTCTCCAATTTTAGCTACTTTGGATATTAAACGGGCATTTATGTTTAACTGGTCAAAGTAGGATTACTGCACTCCTCTGCCTACTCCTTCAGGGAAATAGGGACGGAATAGTACGTTATATAATTTATGTTAGACTCTAACGAATTTGAATTTTTAAATCTTTATATCTAAATATAAGGATAATCGGAATTCATATTATATTTATTTTATATACAACAGTAGTGCCGTGTAACATGTAACTGATTTAACATATTACACATTAACATATCACTCATGAAACACACAATATCAACAACATATGCTCTCGAAGCCGCTGTCACAATGAATAATTTATTAAGCGTTTTACGTGTTAGCAATGATTTATACCAACGTACCGTGAACTAACAATACTGTACATTTAACGTAGCGCCAGAGGCGAGTTCGACCCACAAAGTTTAAATGAGTATTGTGTTTTAATTAATACTCAGAGTTTAGAAATACGTTTTCATAATTGCTTGAATTCATAATAGAGACAGAATGAAACCAATGTTAATTACATTTTTGTATTCAATATCTAATAATCTAAATCTCGAATTAGCATAAAAACGTAATCAATATTTAAAAAGCGAACTGTCACTGTCAGGCACCTGTCAGAATGTTTTGCATTATTTATCTATGAATTTGTCATGGTCGTTCGCTAGAAGATAACATTATTCAAATATTATTGTACGGAAAGCGCTTTTGAAAATGGAAATTATTCATTTGCACAGCCACACCAAGTCTATTATCGACCATTTGTATTGTAATCTCATATTCATTTTATGATGAACTTACGGAACAACTATTTATTTAGATGGATACGACTTTTTTAAACGATATTGTTATCTCAAATTATTGTCATAGTAAAAGATGTTATTATTAAAGTGACTTTTTGTTGCGGTGATTTAAATCTTTCTGTTAGTTTTACGTTCTATTGAATTCATTATAATTTTCTTTTTACACTAGAAGCATCCACTGTGAGGCAGACTTTGAATATTGCTACAACTCATGGCCCTCTCTTGTCTGAATCATGTTTTATTTCAATAATAATTTATTCTTTAAGGGTTAAGGCCATAATTTTCTCCGCTGATAATGTTCGAATAGGCAGACTTCAAAAGCTATAGTCATGGCCTCATCGTTACGTAAAATAGCAACCCCAAAAGTCTTGCAGAATATAACTGAAATCTAAACCACTAATATGTACATATATCACTGCTGTATGTATGTAGCAGTCATCTTACAGTATGGACATTTCGTAAAACGTTATTTTTTTGTATAATAGGACATCTAAATCAGGCACCGGCATTTTGTATATATTTCTCCCGGCCATATATTACACATCTCGTTTAACAAACACACATGCACGTAAAATCAACACAATACACTTTTTTATTCGGACATATTCAGAACAAAATAGTTTTTGTCACAAATTATCGCCCGCTGGGAATCGAACTTGCAAATTGGTAAAAAGTTGTAACTTGGAAAATGCCCTAGTGTAACTACGATTGTGCTCACTCAAACGATTAATTGTAATAAAAAAAGTTTAATCTCTTTTTTTACACAATATATTAGATCTGGGCCGCGAAATCGCCGCAATCGGCGGGAGTTCATGACAAACGATATCGTATAGGTCCGAAATTGAAAACTCGGAAATCCCGCTAAACATACCTGAGTTACGCCGGTACATTTGTGTAAATCGTGTGTATAAACACTCACCAGACATTTTATAGTAAAATAATATTTTGATATTTAATACGTTATTAAATAAACATAAGTGAGCTATCCCAAACTGTTTTTGCTCTATCTAAAAGGCACGTTTCGTTCAGAAAGGCTTGACCGTTCGGCTAACGACAAGAGCAAGGCACACTGTGGCCGACGGTTAATGGATATGCACTTTGGTAACATTTTAGTTCCTTCTAATAATATGTTAGGCCAAGCCTCTGTAAATATTAATATAGTTTTCGGTAGACGCTGTATTGTGAGTTTATTTAAATCTTTTTCTAGGGAAAATATTACCTTCCAGGAAATGATTACGTTATAGTTGCCGAAAAATTGTTTTGGAATATGATGTATTGCAACTCAGGGGAAAATAAAAAAACGCTAATTTTATAAAGGTGAATTTTTTTTTTACTTTTATTAAATGATTTAGTTATTGTCAGAATATATTACAGTTGGTTTCAACAAAAGAAAAATCAAATAAAATTCGGGTTAGATCACTAACATTGGGTCCCTGAACATCGGTTCAATAATAACTGCATATAATTTTGAGAAAAAATATCTACTACTAAACTATTTATATTTTGTTTCATTTATATCTTATCCGTATAAGTTACAAGTACAAAAAATGTTTGCAAATTTACAAATTCTTCACAGCGTTATTAAGCAATAGCAGAAAACGTATACTCTCTTGAACTTTCTCAACACAGAAGTGGAAAGCCAGAAGTAAATAATTACTGCGCGGAACACAGTATTTTTGTAGAGTATGTGTAGTGTACCCTTCAAACGTAGTACTTGTTGAGCCCGCTGCGCGAAAGCTCTGTGGGAAAGTTTACAAGCTTAAGCCTCCAAGCTGCTTCCCTACGTGCTTAAATACGAACAACATATTTTTTTTTCTGTTTCCTTGCAAGCTTTTCTTTAACGTTTGAAATACTGGCTATTGTACTCTGCGACATATTACGCCATTATACATTATATGTTTATTATATACGAGTACTAATCGTGACTGCAAGTTATTTAAAGTGATGTGATCATTAAGGCATGTGGAAGTTATGTGATACTTCTCAATCAGTTTCGGTAATAAGGCCGATGAGGACTCGATCTATTTTATTATCTTATTTTTTAGCTATAATTACGTATTTACTAACTACCCAGGCGTAGGAGAATTTGATGGTGGCCTGACACTTAACAGTTACATTGCACCGCTTTTTAGTATGGCCAAATATGGAATGGGCGTGTTTTTCATGGATATTATGGTATGAAACAGTGTTATTGAAGTTTAATTTCCATGTACAAGAGGAAAAGTGGTTACTTGTACAGGCTTCGACTTGTTTCGATTTGCAGTTTGCTACGCTTAATGCTTTGTTGTAGCGCTAGCCGGGTGCTACGTACGTACACTTGCTACGGGATTGGCTACGTTCACTCGCTACGGGCTGGGACAATACGGGGCTACCTTACGGACTTGTGTTCTCAACCATTCTCGCATAGTCCTCCTTATTGTTAACCGTGTACGGTCTAAATTCCTATGAGCCTGCAGCCCTTTAACCGAACAAGCTAACGATTACGCGTTCGTTTTGTAGAAAAGTCTTTTATGTAATTTTCAATGTTCCACTTTTCCAGTCTACGTTGTTTTACCTACGCTTTGTGCTGCTTGTGTCGCGGACCAGGCCATCAATTATTTTGTTTTTATCAAGTAAGCCGTATGGTTATACATTGGTTTACTTTCATATTTTACTTCAAAATATTTCAGAAAGAGATGAAATATGAGGTTATACTTACAGATTATATGGTTGAAGATATTTCAGCGAGACGAAACGTTTTTATAAACGGTACCTAATGTGAAAAAAAATTTTGAAATTTCACATTGTGATTAAAATACATAACTACAAAATTACACATAATCTATCTAACTTATTGAACATACTGACAATACCACTAGCGTTGCACATAACCTACTCAACTCAATCTTTGCTTTGAGCACTTTTTTGTATAAATAGCAATGTGGCTAAGACCTATCAACTGTAATCCCACTTTAATGTGGCGATAACGGTCAGCGGACAAAGGGGTTTGTCGTGCCCTTCGAAGCACGCTCGTGGGACTTTACCACAAACGTTCAACCACTGAAGTACTTAACTTTATGGTATCTACTATTCAATCCCTTTCATTATCCCCATACTATTAATCCAACACCTCGTAATCATTACCATCAGCCTATTTCAGTCTACCGTTATACAGCCTTTTCCCAATGCCGCATCACCACCACCAAAGCAATGCAACACCATTTTCGTTCAATTAATTGGCAAGATCTGGATTCCCAATCCTCAGTAGTGAGAAAACGATTGAGAAGAGAAATTAATGCAGATTTTTTTCTATCAATCAGTACTATTTAATTAATGTGACTGAATATAAATAAAAACGTTTCGAAGCACGTACGACAATCTCTTGGCCATTAATTCTATTTGCAAAGGTTCCCAAAGTTAGCGCGGCGAATCAATATTAGACGAAGGCTTATCACCTTTTTGATCCGATCTCGAAACTTTACTCTCCTCAACTCCGAACAGATTTGTTATGGAAATCCTTGTCTGTAGCGAGAACCTTAGCTACTGTCATCGGATGTTTATGGAAGCTCTGCTCTGTCATATAAAATAAAATTTTTGGATCAATGAAAGGTAACATATAACATCACACTTGATTTTCCCGAAAAGGATAGAAATGTAGAGACAATTAGTATTCCCACGTTTCACCAGTAATATTTTACTTTACCATGTGTTGGGGCTGAAAGTAAAAACCTGGTACAAAATGGATTTAAGCTTGGATACGTACTGGTACTTGCATATACATTCATGCCGTGGAAAAATGTTTACTTGGTTTCATCGCTTTTATTCTTAAAACGATGCAGAATCCAGTTCCATTTGAAACGCGATCAAACACATGTTCTGAAAGTGAGTCACTTACTCACTTTCATATTTCGAGAAAATTGCCAAGTCTCAGAGGGGATCATTTATCCGTTGCAGCACGCCGCACGACTCCAACTCGCGGCCACAGACGAATACAAATGAATTTCATCCAAATGTTCATGCAGCATGGTATTGAGAAATGCATGCGGTTCTGTAGACCTAAATATACATTAAGGTACAATAAATATACAATTGTCTGGATTTTTAGGAGGCGAAATTCTAAAGCAGCTAAATTTTCCTTGAAAATGTTTCTGTTGCAAGTAGTTACTGTGTATTAAACTCCTCTGCCTACCTCTTCGGGGATTAAAGGCGTGATTTACTTTTTTTACATCTTTTTTTAATGCGCATTGTCAGTTACGTGTTTCGAAATGAAGAAAAGTCATGTAGATCTCTTCAGTTTAAAACACGGAGCGAATAAGGTATAAGTGACAAAATTAAGTCCTTTTTGTGGCTTACCACATTTTCGTGGTCGGTACTAACGTATATTTACATGTGTAACACCATTAATTCTATTATAAGATAAAATCTAATGTTGGATTATAATTAAGACTCTATTCTTGAAAATTAAAAGTTTATGCTTTCTTCGGGTTTTCAGTGATGGTTGGAAATAGAGCGTTCTAAGCATTTAAAAAGTTTTAGCCGTAAGAGTTTCCTCGCCGTTGGCTGCCTTGTTAATACTTTAGGTTAAGGTCGCCGAGTCGCCTCAAATAGACTTTGCCAGGTTACATTTTATATTTGTGGTTGAAAATTTTTCATTTTATAACGATAGTCGCTTTTAGCTTTTAACACAACTCATTTGCCGATTAACTGATACTTGACATTTTACTACATTTTTAGCTGACACAGAGGTTTTTTTACTGAAATATGCATTTAAAATATGCCTTTAAATGTATGTTTGAAGTAATTGTATTATATGTATATGTACATATGTATATACTATCGTATATAAAAGGACCACCTTTTTAAATAGAATTTGTGAAAACACGTGGTCAGAAGGAATTTTATGCTTCTTTAAATTAATTCATGTATTAAATTTTATCTTGAATTGAATACCTTTGAATCGATTACCATTGGGTCTGGACCTACATCTGTCAAACGTGCTTCAACAACCTTCCACGGAGACGCGACTGAATCTGTGTTGATAAAGGCCTTACTTATTCATGACATTCGACCCGAGGACGGGCTCATTTATTATTAACAATCGTGGTTTGTATTCATGTAAATATAATATTTTTGACCTATAAATACTAATAATTCGACGGGGCAAGAGCGTTATATCTCGGGTTAGGGCGAGGAACAGCTGTGCCTACGTTAGCCGCTAAGTGGCGAAAAGAAATAAAACTAAGCTTTGCATGTGTGTGTACGTATGTATATATAATAAGCGTACATGTGCGGGTAGCTACGATCACCACCACTTATGTTTAATTTGTAATAAAGCTGCGTGTCAGTAACCGGCTTGTGATCAACTTGTTTTATCTGCATATCTAACACACAGAGAAAGGGACACACATACACACAGCGAGCAAAGCAAACAACAAGTCGCGGTTACAAAGGAAATTGTACATATAAAGATAAAAGATCCTATTTTCTCCCCGGCTGGGTGACAACAGGAAAACCAATAAAGCAGGAACGGTGTATGCGAAAACGATCAGACACAATCCGCTGGGGCGGTGTAAGTAATTGTGCAAATGGCACAAGATTGCTGACCGTGCACGTTTTCTGGCAAACACTTTTTGTTTGCCGACCGTACCTGTTGAACGAATTTGCATTACCGTCGTATTCTTGTGTACAATACTGAGCCTTACCAAATACTTTCGCAAAAATTACGAGAACTCATATTGTTTATAAACCTGTGATGTTTCAATAGCTTAATATTCTGAGGACCATACATATTATTATCGATATTACCGGGACGAATGAGTGATGTAATTGTAATAGTAAATATCAGTGTCGGTAAGTCTTAAGATGCACTTTTTAACCAGGAACTATTCGACTGAATGCGCATATGACGCTTCACTTTTAGTAGAATAAAACTCCACTCGCATAAACTAACTTAAAGGCAGTCTTTAACGGTTCGGTCCACACGTGTATTTTATTGCGCACGAAATGTAAAATAAGCTTTCTTCTGTGGTAATATTTAAAAAATTATCACCGCCACTGTCCTGCAAAGCAGTGGCGATTTCTCGAATATTGCAAATAGTCATAATTCTGCAATAATACAGGATGAGCCCATTTAATCGGTCGGCGTTAATAATAATAATAATCGGCCCATTTGTCATTCCACTATTGGATTATGGGTCTCCTCTCATATTGAGAGGGTTAAGGCCATAGTCTGCCACGCTGGCCAAGTGCGGGTTGGC
>DWME01007034.1:0-12997 GCA_018244795.1 Parelbella ahira ahira
AACCCTCTCAATATGAGAGGAGACCCATATTCCAACAGTGGAATGACAAATGGGTCGATTATTATTATTATTATTTACACACTTCTAAATTTTATTTCTAAGACAACTCACTTCCTGGTTCACAACAAGTTATCTCTCTCAATCTGCAAGTTTGCGACTGTTTGTTTTCGTTCTGCACTCTTTTAAATAGTGCACGATTTTAAATACTGTTGTATTCTCTTTCAAGGATACCCTCTAAAGATCTTAAACCGTTGATCCAAAAACGAGGGTATAATCACAAAGAACTTCAATTAAGATTTCTTTTGTCTCAAACTAAGATTCGTCTTAAATGAGCCAGAAAAATGTTGCTTTATCTTGTTAATTCGCTGGAATGTTTTGGTTTCTGCAGATAAAAGTATCGTTCATCTCAGATTAAACCAAAAAAGATGTAGCATCACGTCTTGAATCCCCGAAGGGGTAGGCACAGGAGTGTAATTGTCTTCCATGGTTCGAAAGTTACGTTTACGTCCCATCATCGAATAGGTGGTGAACTTATTCCCATGGACCGTGAACAAATAAATATTAAATTAATACAATAAACCGAAATAATGGAAACACAATTAAAAAGCAAATTACGCTCATATGTACAACTAATCTATATATTTATTCATTTTTTTACAATCATGATTAGAGCAAGTGCCATTACACGCTATTTTATTTCATAAAATGTTGCAAAATCGAAAAGAAGAATAAATAAATATAAAAAGCACTAAAACTGCTCAGCAGTATACCAGCACCCGAGTGCACACAAACAAATAAATAGCGTTTATCATAGCACCGGATTCCTCGATTAGTGCCAGAGAAAAAGAAATAAACTCACAAAATCCACCTAAATTCAACGAATCTTATGCAGAGTCGGTCGACTTGACTTTAGTGCTAAGTGGGTACGAAACCGAGCCAAGTGCTAAATAAACATAGAATTGAAAATATTAATCTTCCCTGACCCATAATTATTAGTTTGAAAATTAGCATTTGCTTAAACTTTCAGGAATCCTGTTCACAAAATACTAATTGTGACATTGATGAACAAATATGATGATCAAATAAGAATAGATCTCGAGATAATAGATAGAGAAGACCTCTCCTGATAGCTTATTGCTCATAATTCCCGCCCGGAATTGTGGCTTGGAAATTGCAGAGCATGGCTTATCACGCTACTGCTCATAGGCGGCCAGGGCATTTAGCCGTGGAAAGGCAGGCGGTTCTATAAGGCAATCAATCAGCAACGAGCTTAGTCGCCTCTTAAGCCTGAAGCCCTGTTATGGAATCAGGGCATTATATTCTTTCTCCGTCCCTACACGTATAAAAATCATTACAGTGGTCTAAAAACAAATACAATTAATATCATGACTAATCTTAGAATTTGTACATAATAATATTTTTATGAGTTCCTATTGTTGATTGGCATCATTTTCATTCATTGCTCCAGACAACCCTTTCCACTTAATATTGTATATTTTATGGAGCGTCAATCGTCCGATTCGCGGAGACAGAATTCTCATGGAATTGTCGTCATTACATAATTGTTAGAGTTAGGCTTAAGATGAGAGGAGCGCTGGATTCTTGAAGATCTCAGAAGGTCTCTTAACTTTGCGGTGGGTGGACTTTGATGGGGATTTAGGCAGAAATCCCATATTTCCTTAACTCCCCTCCCAAGAGATCACGGATATATTTTTGACGATATCCCCCGTTTCCGCAAAAAGCCCGAGATATCAACATCGGCAGTTTTTGTATTTTTCTGTGGAGATAAGACGTTTTCTCGCATTGAAGGGAATGATAAATGATGAAGCCAATACTAAGATATATTTCATTATATCACATCATCATTCACGAAATGCGCATAATTTACATTTTCGTGTTTGTCTAAAATTGTAATAGATTATTTCACATGCTTGAAAAAGATTACCAAGTATTTGAATTATAAATCAACAATAATATTTACAGACCAACCTCAGAAACTGAACATAAAGAGTCGGCCGATTAGTCCAGTGGTTTGTTAAACTGACTGATAAGCAGAGGGTGGTAGGTTTGATTCCGACCCAAAATATATATTTAAGTCATGAGCGCAAGCATTTGTTTTGCGTCTGGGTCATATCATATCAACGTATCATTTTGGTCATAATATATCAACCGCCAGGTAATTATTATTATATCTCAACGTATTAAGCTAACCAAGTAATCAGTGAAGTACTGAACATTTTACACCAAAGACTGCATTGTGAACAAACGGCATATGATTTATGCGGAAATTTTCGGGACGAAATAATGTCAAGAGGATGCAGACTAGCGACTTCAACCAAGGTAAGCTACTCATATTACATCACGTATAGTTGAGTAGGTTCTGTGTTTTATGGTTAAATAGCGCAAGAAATCGGTTATATTGCCTATATTTTCTTCTCACTTTTCTTTTCTTCACTTTGTTATGACGTAATATTGATAATAATAATAATATTATATGATAATGAAGAAAAAGCGATCGAGGTATTTAACGCTAAATACTCTCTGCCTACCACGTCTTTAGCAGAAGTATTTATAATCACAAAAATGACTATTTGAACGACAAAATGGCGAGGATTTTAATTAAAACGACAAAGGAACGAACGAAAGAATGACAAAATTAACAGAATCCACTTTACCAGACCAAATCCAAAATGCAACGTGGCATTTTTTTAAAGAGTGTTGCCAGTTCTTTTCCGTCGAAATTAATTTCGGATTTTCGAAGGCTTCCAGATGCCCTAAGCCACTGAAAGGTTCCCGTTCATGCATGACTTTAGATTAGTGCTTTTATAACATACAAGTGCATGTATGCACCTTATAGAAGAAAATACATACATATCTTTAGTCCAACTCGTTTACAAGGGGAGCAGAGAGCACGAAGTGACAAATATCTATATACTTACAGACCTGGCGTGTTTCTCCCACGTTCATTACTCTCTCTTCTCTCTCATCTTTATATGCTCGCCAGTTTCGGAGACATCTAACTCCCGCGTCAGTATGTATCATTATAATAAAAATAAAATATATATCATAAATACGCCTACTTAACAGAAAACATAATTTAAGCTTTGATAAAATTGCAATCACACTTGAAATAACATATGTACTATATATCTAAAGTAAACTCCTCTGTGATACTAACCTAAATTATAAATGCATCATTTGTCATAAGGATCAAAATCCTTCACGTCTTAGGATGCCGTGCAGTTATCTATCTCAGTGGAACCACACAGGGGATTGCAGCAGACGTGGATAAACAACTTGCTCTGCTCTTATTAACATAAAGCGATGCAAATATTTATATTACGAGAAGACAAATCACATTAATGTTATACAGTTTGTATTGTAATCATCAACATTATCAGCCCATCATTGTCCACTGATGGCCTGATTGTAAATATCATTAAAACGAAAAGTGTAAGAGGGTTAAAAGCTTACTTCTAATCCTGCGACGATGCTGAAGCTTCCCAAGAAGTAATGACGTCATGGCGGTGGGGTTCGGTCAACCAATTAGTATCAGTTAATACAACGTGGAATTCTTGGGAATGAGAAAGAATAGTCAGTTTCTGGGTGAGCTGGTTTCAGGGTCCAAAGCTACGCTTACCATGAGGTGAAAATATAGTCAAACGCGAGCCTATTGCTTTTAAAAAAATAAATATAAATTCGAAATATAAGAGAGGATTAAAGAGGTCACTGTTTCTAATCTATCCTCTAACATATAACGAGTAAAAAAACAGCAATCTAAATAATCCGTATTGGAGTTTTGATCCGATGCCTTCGTAAAATCAATTTAATCTTGATTTAATTTAGGCTCGATGTTATTTGGTTGATTCAATTAGGTTCATTTTAGTTCACGAGTTAAACTAAAATACACCAGATTCAATTGATCCATTTCTGAAGTAATATTATCATTGATGGTTAATTTGTCAAATTTTAACCTGTTAACAATATTATGTATACGTTAGTAACATACAGAAAATCTTATTATTCTACAATTACCTGACTTGATAGAGAATAACAGTTTTAGTTTACTGTTTTCATTCCATTATACCTAATGGTGATTTGTTTCCACAATAAATTTATATTTACCAAAATAAAATGTAACTTGTAAAAGGTGCGAGTGTACTACTACACTCCTATGCCTACCCCTCCGGGGATAACAGGCATGATGTGACGTTTAAATAAAAATCTCCTAGATTACTGAACATATTATCTTTCTTAATAATTTATAAGTCCAAAAACATAGATATTTTAAATAATAACACAATTAAGAATCGACGGTAAATAATCAATTTTATAATTAAATACGTTGACTATATTTTCTACACAAACGGAATAGCTGTATCGTGATAATTGTAAATGAATAAACTTGGAGCATTTCTTTAAAATATGTAACGACAACAGCCTTGACAAAGGTGCTGGGATAGCAGAACAATGAATTTTAAATAAGAGCTTTTGACCCCAACCCGCAGTAATCTGCCCAACTTTATGTATATTAAAAATGAAAACCGTGGTTTCCTTTACGAATTTATCAAATACATAATTGAGTTTTTAACTCGAACAAAAAACAAAATTACTGTCTCTTTTACTGTGAATTTAGCTTATCTTCTTTAGTTTATCTTTTTAATAAATCCCATTAAATCTTTTACCACCCGATGTGCAATTATTATTATTAGAATATCATATTAATATGTATATAACAAACTATTGCAATAAGCCTAGATATCATAGGACAGTATTGTATAAGTCACTAACTGAGCCAGAACCGTGACCTCAACTGTTTGATATTGAGTTTTAGTTTACAATAAAGAACAATTTTTATCACGCTATCAAGCTTTCGACATTTTGCTATATCATGCCCTGCTGTTCTATGTGGTCCACTAATGTATTGTAAATATTCATTCCCGATCGAATGTGATTCAGTTTTTGATAGTAAAAAATGTTAATGATTGCATGACATGGATTTGCTTTTACATCTGTCCTGACCTGCAGTTTAATGTTTGGTCTTTTTAATAAAATCTACATAGTTGCAAATATTCATTTTTATCATATAATGCAGTTATGCACATTTCTCTCTCATCTCTCTTTCTCTCTCATCTCTACATAAGTAACAAAAAAACATAAAACACTGCAAAGTAATCGTTACGCAAACGGCGTGGCCTCTAAGCTTATTAAAAATATAGGTATTTACTTCTCTTCAGAATTCCCCTTTAATGAAAGTTCTTAGAGTTATCTGAATTTATCCGTAATAATTATTTATCCAAGAACAGATATTAATTGCTTTACTCACGTTTTATGTAAGTCGGCTTCCAGTCGATCTATTCATCTGTCAGATTTTAGACTGTTTTAATAACGAATTATGATTTTCATGTCTTTAAAAATAATAGTACCATCACAGTTTCAAAACCGTTCACGCACTTATAGACTGGCAACCTGCGAACCCGTATAGTTGGAGATGACTAACAATGTCCTAACAATAAACCCAGTGGAAATCTGTGTAGTAACAATAAGGCCTGACTTTTCCTGGAAAAGTTCGTACCTAGCAGGGGAAATTGTTCCTTGAAATGGGCACTTCTGTTTCAATGAGTTGCACTCTGGCAGTGAAAGGAGTCGAATAAAAGCAAAATAATTAAGCATGGCAATAGGCTCACCACCTATTGCATAGTGGGACGTGAAACATTGGATTGTACGATACTCCACTGCCTACCTCTTCGAAGATTACAGGCATATTGTTTCGCTATAATTAAAGAGGTATGCTATTTGCTAAATTTGAATTGAAAAAAATTAAAGTTAAAAGTCTTATACTAACATAAATGCTGGTCCAAAACCAATCCCTCCAACCATCCAAAGCCAGATAGTACCTCTAAAGTGGAGTATCATCTATATCAAACAAAAACTATTATCTAGTGGAACGCGAGACGCGTGTTATCTCCGCCGACCAGATATTTCACGTTCCGTCGCCGAGATTCACGGAGAGATATTAGACTTCCAGTTGGCCGAATAAATCCGTATCGCATTCTATGAATAAAAACTAAATACCATACACTCTGTGCAGGAAAAAGATTGCATTGAATTAAGAATGCCATACACCGGACACAGATTCAAAGATCGAACAACTACCGGAAATTTCTAGTAGAAAATCAGATATTCTAACGTTAAAATTAGAACCTGTCGATCAGCAGTCGCACTTGCTACCAATCCACGGACGGGACAGTTAACACCTAAGACTCTGTTACTTAACTAAATTATAAAAAAATATAGATTTACTGAGATGGGTTAAAAATGTATGGTTAGATAGGTTAAAATATGTGAAACATAATACAATTATGCAAGATATATTGCGCGAAGAAAACCGTCTCTGTTATTTATATTTACGGTAAAATAGTCCAAAACGACTTCACGCTTTAGTTTCAACGAAGATTTTATGGAAAATTAAATCTACTGTCATAAGACATTCCGACTAAATCGGATCGTGAAGTATTACAAACCTTTTTGTTCGCGACATATTTATGAAAGATAAAATACATAGAAATGTACTCTACATTATTCTTTATAACATATACATACTTATCAGTTTATATTAGTTTATTTATGTATACATACATAATATATGTATTTAATTTTAGTCACATAAATATATGTATCGCAGAGATCGTAAGATTGAGAATTACGAGTATGAAGAAATTGCTATTTGTTACTGCGTTTTCGTTCGCACGGAAAGTCACATTTGGCCCATAACATTTCATCCACGTTTCAAGGGTGGGTCAGAAATATATTTTTTTCGACGAATGAGCCAGGATCGTTAACCGTGGTCAGTTTAAACAAAATCATCGACATTTTTATACGTATGTACAAGTTAATATTAGTGTTACTGTTCTGTGGCCTGTCGGTTATAATATATTATATAATATAATATATATTATATGTATTTGTATTTATATCTGCATTTTAAACCAAATAACACTTAGGTATACCAACCAATTTTCTGATACGATAACCTTTTCATAATCCGCGATTCATACGTTAATTCTCACAGCCTAGGCCATAAATAACTGTTCTGTGGCATTTATTCTTATGTCTAGTATGGTTGAGATTCCTTCTAATCTGATTTAGTACAAATCAATTATTTTGACATACTATTATTTCGGTACGGATTTCTCAAACAGAACGCGTTATAAAAGCTCGTATGTTGCTTGTACTTTGTAATTCGCTATTGTCCAGCCAACAGACACAAAGAAGCTTGCCGTTTGTAGAAGCAACTTTCATTTTGATTAAAGTTGTTAAAAGTGAACGGTAATGTAAAGCTTATAACAAAAAAATCCGAGAAAAATTTACGTTTATTCAGAGACTCACATATACTTACCGCCATTTAAAATACCGTATACGATTTAAAATTAAAGTAATTCTTAAAAATATGTTCACAGAATTCACTTTGCTGAAGTGAAGTCTAATTGGGTTGCCGCTCACTGCATTTCTATACCCAACAACATGCTTCTAGAACGGAAGGTATTGCGCTATTCCGGCATTTAACATTAAACCATTAAATTAAAGCACCTTTTGAAACACTCGGCGAAAGCACAGAATGAGAGCAATTGAAACAAGAAACAATCTTACCTAGTTGTAGTGCGAACTTTATTTTACTTTTAACTTTATTTCTACTCAGTAAATAAACGTAATGACTGCCTCGCTGGTCAAGTGGTTGCAAGCGCAACTGCCGATCGGGAGGTCTTTGTTTCAAATCCCGGGTCGGATACTATAGGATTTTTCTAATTAAGAATTTCTAGTAGTGACTCGGAGTTGGATCTGTGCCCGGTGTATGGCAATAGGCTCACCGTTTAATTCGTGGGACGTAAACGTAACTGGTGAAACGTGAGGAGTGCACTACACTCCTCTGCCTGCCCGGGGATTATAGGCGTGATGTTACGTTAATACTTACTCGTATAATACATATTATATTGTAGAATAATGCAGTAAGTACTAGAATACGTTTTCATTTTTGTTTTCAAAAGAACGAAACACGCTGAATTTCTTGGCACGAAAAAAATTCTCTTCGTATAATTCAATATTGATTCCTGACCAAATGTACTTATGTGAAACATTGATTTGCTTTAAAAGAGACATTGGAGTAATGAGTAAATTCAATACATAAAATTACGCTAAGAGCTTTATTTTATTTGACGCATAGTTGTCCTTACATTGAAGGTGACTGGCGCCGTGCTTAAGCCCCACAGCTGGGCAAGTGTCTCTTCGGGCAACTTGTGGAGACACACTGTGTGTGTGTGTGTGTATGCTGTCATACATTGTATTCCTATGCATAGGTTAATAGGCAACCCGGTCCTTGAAAACTTTGAAATCACCTGTAGTTTAAATTACTCTGTATTTTTATTAAACCTTAACTATAATCAAGGATTTAATTACATATATGTACATACACGCCTAATCCCTGAGGGGTTGGGCAAAGTTAGTTAGTAGGCGAGGTTGCTCTCTGCCTACTTCGTAAAAATTTAATAACGTCAATTGTTACACGTGTTTCGTATTATGTATGCATTGTGCTATGTATTTATAATATGATGTAAATATTTAATAAAAGTAAGGCACTTAACTGTGAACGACGTTAACAAAAGGCATTATTTCTCAACAATTTAATTTTACGCCGCAAATGTATTTTACAAGAAATATTCATCAGCATAAGAGATGGGGGGTGAAATTCAATTTTATTGCCAGGCTCATTGATATTCATACCCGCTGGCCTCACAGTTCATAGGTCCCCGAGAATTCCGTAAGCGCCTTTCAGTTTGAGCAGAAGGATTTTAATTTATTAGGACACTTGGATCATACAGTTTCGTAAAATACGTGCATCAGCTAATCTTCTCATTCCATAAATTTGAATCACTAATAGGCGGGTTACGATTTTGGAACAAATTAACACGGTAGAATTAAACTTGATGAAACCACGCCAAAGTTTTTTCTTTATAAAAGACAGTGCCACATTACCTTCCTATGTATAATTATACGTATTGTATTTCACTGGCGACCGTCCCTCGCTTCGCTTTGATGTTGACTGTAGTTTTCGTACATCATTCTTAAGTCTGTCTGAGTTTGTTATAATATGTATATCAGTAAGTACATATGTATATACAAATCTCGGTTTTCCCGTGTTTAATGAAACAACTGACTGATTTGAACAAAAAACGTTTACTGTGATGGATGTCTTTATTATAATTGTCGTGCCATCCCGAAAACCATATCATTATTTTATTACACTAATCCATTTCCGAACGAAAAATAAATATAAATCCAAAATTCATATGAACTAATATTTTCGCCATTCTGCGAAACTAAAACTGCACTAGCGCATCATTTAGCGTTACGTTTAACCAAACAGATTGATAAATCAATTAAAAATAAAAAATTGACATCAAAATTATTGGTTATATGCGAGAGTAATAATAATTGTTATGAGTAGGTATAACACGAACAAGTTGCTATCCCCCGTGACAGTTCCTTGCTGTAACTTAACGAAACCCTCTTTATTTCCCTTCACTTTATCTTGTTTTAATATACTTTCATTACCATACAATCAAATATCTCCAAACCGTCATTCGATTTGACTGGGCCTCATCTAAATATCCCGCACGTTGCAAAAACAACGAAGCCATTGATTCACATTATTTGTCCTGTCCAAATAAACGTATTTTATTTTTCTCATGTGTTTACATTTTTTCATTTCACTTTTTGTATTAGGTACTGATATCCTCGTTACTTATTTCGCTTCTGTTTTTCGTACTGGTATTTTTAAAATATAGGTAATCAAAAGCGAGAATGGAATATGTTAGTATTTTTCGCAGTAGGTACTAAAAGTGAATTGTTATTTTGCAATCAGTGTGGTGTAATGTACCTAATTAGGCCCAGTGCATTGTTTCGTACAAATGTCAAGATTTTAACGTACCTGCGACTGGTTTTAAGAAAATATTCGAAATAATTAAGCACGTGCAGATATATACATACAAATACTGCCGACGTTAAGAGTTCCAAGCGTAAAATATTTAGACACAAACGGGTTAATCTACACCAACAATGTCGATCGTCAACATATAGACATTCAATCACCAGCAACAATTGGCGTTAACACTGTAGATCATTATTTATAGAAACATAACGCGATAACATAGCGCTACAATTGTCATCATCATCAGCCTATCTCAGTACACTTGTGGACATAGGCCTCTCACAATGAGCGCCATTCCGCCCTGTCCTCTGCTCGTCATATCCAGCATCTGCCTGCAGCCTTCCGCAAATCAAATATGTAATCTGATCCAAACATATCAATGTTTCGAGGGGCTTTCGCGATATTTCAAAGTGCGGTGGTTAAATCTCATTACGTCCGTGGATTTAAATTAATTGTACGATTTTAGACGCTCTCGTCGGATCTTCCAATTAATTCGTTGATTTTTCAATTAACGTGCCGATGTAGACAGTTAATTACTTGGACCCGTTGCCTCGTTCGAGATTGGAATGTGTTTACAGAGGTAACATTGTAATTTATTAATTTTACGAAACAGGTGAATATTGTTAGGTTAAGGTGTAAGTATTCTGTGTCTTGAAGAAATTTCAAAAAGAAATTCACTTTGATGTGAAATTAATCGATGATGATGCGGTGATGATGAAGAAGACAGTCAATCAACTACTTGCATGGTTGAGAGGTCTGTAAGTATATGGTTTGTCATCCGTAGCTGTCCGTTTTTATAAATCAATCTAGATAACTTTGTTTAAAGTGAAATATTTCGATATTGTGCTACTTTGAACTTTTTTCAGAAAGCACTATGAAAATATAATAATAATAATAATTTTTGTTTTTTTTTTGCAAATACCAAGACCACGAAGATTATCGTAGACTTATCGCAACACAAATACTTAAAATTGGTTTTGTATCTTTGTTTCGTGAAGATTTGCCGCACGAACTTATAACTTCTGCCTCGGAAAACTTGGCTCTTTAATAATATATTTTTCAGAGTTTAACTTTTTTGGGCACGGCAGGAGATAAAGTCTGTACGTGACGGAAGCATTTTCAGACTCCACTTCATTATCATCCATTTATGCGGTTGACGCAATTATTTTTTCTTATTTATGGCTTCTTTCATTTTAAAGAAAGCTGAATTCATTAAAAAAATACGTAACATTACGCCTTTAATCCCCGAAGGGGTAGGCAGGTGAGTGTAGTACACTCCCATGTTATTAAAAATACTTTATTACTATTTAATTTAAAAAGTAATAAATGAAAATCAATATTTATGCTTATTACGGTGAGAGTTATAAAAAAGGCGGTAATTTTGAACTTGGGACAGCCGAAAGAAACAAAATAAAAAATGTTGTTTGTGACACGGCGATTGTGGCTACTGGAGCGCGACACAAATTGATATATCACAGGTGAAATGTAGGATCTTAACGATGGAAGTAACATAAAGATTGACTTTGGAGATGGAGCCAAATTGTATCATCATCATCGTCATCGTCATCAGCCTATATCTGTCTACTGCTGAACATAGGCGTCACCCAGAGCGTATATAAATAATCATTTAACTTTAATTAAGTCCCATTCGATGTCGACAACAAACGTTTAACTACCTTATCAAGTCCTATTCAAGATCTGTAACAAATGTCTATGGCCAACAGCATAAACTTGTGACAGGTTGTGGGCACATTACCAACTCTGCATTGAAGATCTGATGCTTTTCGTGTGCAGATTCAGATTCACATTCAGGCGAATGCCGAATAATAGTGGGATCAGTCGCAAAGGAAATACAAAAACGCACTCGAATTTTCTACTGATCACTAAAATTACTTCTGAGTACTGGGTTGATGAAGAAATATCAACCATGCGACTATTTCAAAATTCCGAATGTCTGCTAGACAGAGCCAGTTTTCTACCTAAAGCTAAAATATCTACACAATGAATAAAACATCCCTTTCCTCTCAATAGAAGTGCCAATATTAACATGTATACATACATTCTGTGAGGTTTCCCGAACATTCCGACTTGGAAATTTATCACCTCTCCTCTGTCTCCGACCGTGATAAAATACAGCCTACCTGTTAGTAGTCTTCCTTCCTTGGAATGTTTTATCGGTATGGCATTGACTGTTGTTACTAAAATGACAAATATAATATTGTCTATTAAATGTATGTATGTAGGTATAAAATAAGCACTGACCAGTCTTGGTTTTATGTTTATTTAATTAGTTGATACTTCGTCAAATAAATCTAAAAGGAGTACTAGTTTGTTACTACTTAGTCAAATTAGTGCAAACCATACTAGTGGTATTTTTTAATCTGATTTCATTTTATAAATGTACACCCAGTTTTTATTTTGCTATGAGAAATTGCACCCTTCGTTTGTGTGGAAGAAATTAAAAATTACTATAACTATATTTTGTATTTGGATAGTATTTAAAAACTATTATTTTATGGATACGGATGGATCGTAGTAATCTAGAGATTCCGGGAACTAAATCTATATGAGAGAGCAGGTAAAATTTTATACACTATCATAGATGTGACCAATAATCCAGAGCTCTATCAAACCGCTCTTAAGACATTGATATAAAAAATGCATGTAAATATCACGACAGAATATATCATACATTTGTGATGGATTGATAAAGATGGTATTTATAGATCTATCATGAAATCTTTTAGTCGTTCCACTCTTGTATTCATATCTCCACTAAGAATAACGAACGTTAAGGCAGTAGACCGCCGCGCGGACCAAGTGTATTTATAAAAACACGTAACTTTGTTAGTCTTGTATGTTGACTTTAATATACAAAGATATAGGAATATTTTTTTCCAAGTAATTCTTCGGCCATTTTACTGGTAATAACGTTTACATAAATATTATTCCCGGAGACGTTACAAGTGGAACCACAGATCCATTAAAAATTACGACAGCGCAAAGTGATAC
>DWME01007035.1:0-12995 GCA_018244795.1 Parelbella ahira ahira
ATATGAGAGGAGACCCATATTCCAACAGTGGAATGACAAATGGGTCGATTATTATTATTATTTTTTTTTTTTTTTATGATGAGGAAAATGCTGGGCTTGGGAGAGGTGGGAGGAGAGGCTAATTTACCCGTATAGTCTTAATCACAACCTGCTCTTGATGTAAAGCGTACTTTTACATGGCGTATGTATGCCATATAAATGACGCGTGCGTACATGTCTCTTCCAATGCCATAATCATTGAGGGCAACAAAAAACACATCCTCATGTATTCACATTGAAAATAAAACACCTCCTTAAGCTAACGACGGACCCGTATTCCAACGGGCAATTGATTTAGCGAATGAGTTAATAAATATTAATCATTTGCGCTCTTCTGTCCTTGGAGCGCTTCCAAAATGGCATTCGATGTTTATTCAGCTCCATTGTGCCTGCAGCCGATACCTGACCTATTTTTAACACCGCGCCGTCACTGGATGTGATGCCCTGCTAACATATGTTCTCAAACCGTCATATTTATTGATGGCTAGCCATCAGAGCGGAAAACTAATTCGAGCTAATTGCTAGCTAAGAATCGAGCAATTAACGACATTATGGCTATATTTTAGACTCAAATCGTAATATTTTACACACAAAATTCACATCTACAATATGTATTTTAATAATGACTTCTTAGAGTTAACAGAATATTTCTTTATAATTTCAAAATGGTGCCATCGATTAAATCTGCAGGTTATTTAGTGCATGGTAACTGCAATATTTACAAATGAACATCGAGCGAGCATTTATCAGACGGAACAGCTGCTGGTAGTGGCGCAACACCAACATGGAGGCTGTCAAAATGCATCAAAGCTGATCGCTCCATTGCGGGTGATCGGAGACGGAGCTGCAGCGATGGCGCCCGCTCGCTGGAACATTTCAATGTAGAATCCCCGCGTGCCGATCCTTACACAACACCTCGTTATACCATATAGATCGCGCCACTCCGCACTTCGGGACACGCTCAAAAACCTACTCGGATTTTACGAACTGTTTCGCTTTCGAAAAAAGATGATTGATCGAACACCTCTAAAAAGGTTTCGAGGGCGCTTTGCTCATTGAACGTGGAAGTAATTGATGGTGCACGATCAATAATGGACCCGATCATTAGCATATATTACTTTAAACGATTCGCTTTTGCGTTTTATTTGCGATTGATATTTAATTGCTCTATTCATTGATTTCTTCGCGTCACACACTGTGATTTTCACACTATTTGGAATTCATTTGTTACATATTTATTAACGTTTAACCTTGTACGTGATATTTTAGGATCGAGTGACTGAGACACACACCGACAATGTTGACTAATTGGTCCGTATTAAGTTTGGAAACAGGTTTTATTATAAACGTCAATTTTACCAAACGATCATAAAAAAGATTGTCTTCTTAATACGAGTAGCGTAGTGGAAACACGTAAACGCTTATAATTTGCCACTGACTGACCCAAAAGCCATCCGTACAACGAAGAAGTTGTGACAGTTGGTTCACAATGTGTCAGCTGGTCTGAAGTTGACCGCCGTTAAATATTTGACACATTTGTGACCATTTTTTGTATCCAGTCGGTTTCCGAAATGCAGGAAGCCTTTAAGAATGTGATTTGTTATATCTTTTCTTTGGATGCTTCGTTTACAAATTGCAAGTAAAAAACAAAAGTCTTTCTGGCAATTTGCGTTCACTTAAGATAAAATACGTAACATCACGCCCGTAATCCGCGAAGGTGCAGGCAGAAGAGTGTGGTACACTCCCACGTTTCGCCAGTTACGTTTACGTCCCATGGAGTAGCTGGTGAGCCTATTCAACACAGAACAGGCATAAATAAACCTTCTCCACAAATAAGCGATTGTGGTAGGTCCATAGGCGAAACATCGTATATTCTTTTATTGAGTGAACGCGTGGGAGAATTAATATTTATTCGAGATCGAAAACCAGGATGAATTATTGTAATTAATAATTGGATCGTGGCGATTGAACGCATCATGTGTTTGCTCAACTACTCATCTCTGAGTGCTTGTGGGGCAATAGATGAAACGTTACTATTTCAAAAGATAACAGAGGTCACACACGTACGATTATCAGGTAATGGACAATTACTGGTACTTAATCGTAATTAGTTACATGTTTACAGGTGCATGATAAAGATAATACGTTGCGGACAATAAGATCACAGTCGTTTTCGTATCACACTGACAAATTAAATGATTTTTTCGTATAATATATCGAAATTTTAGAACGCATGTCTCCAAATGTATTTATATCTTTGATATTTCAGAGTTTTGGTCATAATATTTATAGGTAAGTTAGTCTTTACGACAACAAAAACTTCAAGTATCAAAATCATTACAAATTGCAAAAATGTTAAGGGCACAAGATTCATTGTGTCGTAACAAAAGAAGTTTTTGTAGTTAATATTAAACTGGCTACCAAATAACTATTTAGCATGCACAATCAGTATGATTACAGAGTTATGTCAACTATTTCTAGTGTCAAATGAATACTGTCAACGGACGAGGTCTGTGTGGCTGATATTGTGACGCCGGCCGCTGACACCTTTGAAAGGGTGGCTGCAGTAGCGCTGGCGTGCCGGCGACCGATGGACATCGCATCTGACGGGGATATACCATGCGTTAGGTTTACTGGAAGTGATATCGCAACATAACACGTCTTACGTTATTTGCGCGATTGGCTCTCGATGTGTGTGTAAAATGTGTACCTGTATGCGTAAGCACAATCTAGAAAATGAATAATAAATAACAATGAAATCAATACAGACGGACAGAATTATCTGTTTAGTTAAAAACAACAGTGAATCATGTGATTAATTTACATATTTGTCATTAGATTAGATATGCGGCTTATCTCAGATATGATTGTTATCAGTCGCTATCTAACATTATTGTTTAAAATTTTCAGGTCCTTTCTTATCGATGTAGTTCCGTTTTCCGACATATGCGTAGAATTGATTCATTACAAACCGAGAAATGTAATTAATAATTGATAACGCACTAATATTTCACTCGTATATTTAACATTTTTTTTCATATGATGATCTCTACTTTTAGCAATGTAAACTTCTATAATCCTACTAAGCAAATGTTTTAGTGTGCACGTCCCACCTGTTCATTCTTGCGATTCTTATGCTAATTATGAAAACTGCGTTCAAAATGTGTCTAACACCTCCAGTATCACTAACTCTCTGGTTCATAATTTCGGTTGTGCCATAAATCTGCATGCGCTGCGGGGGCGCGTGGCGTGCGGAGCGCGGCGGAGTGGCGGGGACGGAGAGGGGTGCGTGGCCAGGTGCGGGGGCGGCAGATGTCGTGTGCCGTCACCTGACCTACATCCCGCACGAGGTATTCCGGACCTTATGTTAAAAGCATACGGCACCGCGGAATCCAGATTGGACGGTTAATGAGGGAGAGTTACGCGGGTCAAAAGCTACTCGACGCGACAAAAGCTTCCACTATTAGAACTGTTGTGTTGTTTGGTTCGCTCGGTGATCAATGCCTCGACTGTAGAGTCCACAAGCGTCGCGTGCGACGCGTGCCACATAGAATGTTTATTCGTTTGGGTTGATGTGCTATTATTTTCATGTGTTTATTATCAAGATTTAATAAAAAAAATAACGGCACGCTTGTATTTCCTCGAAGAGGTATACTGAGGAGTGTAGTAATTTCACAATTGATCGGTATGTTTTACGTCCCGTGGAATAAGGAATTAATATATTGCCATACATATAGCACAGATCTAGACTTCGTGGAAATATCTTAGGAAGAAAAAAAGAAAATTGGAAAATTTGAATGTTTATTACCTGAACTACACCATGTCCAGTGTGTCATCTTTGAGGTCCCAGTTAGTAATAGTTCCATTGTCATCTATCGTTCTCACAATTTATTCCTCAATAATAAAAGTCGAGCAATTAATAATACATTAGATTTATAACGTTACTAATTATTGCAACAACACGCCAACTAAGCATAGCTACATACACGTACCTACCTACAGCGCAGACGGTGATAATTCAAATGAAACAACTTTATTACAATACAATACGACGACAAGAAGTACAATGATACGTGTAAAGTGTGTTAAAAAAATTAATGACCTGTTATAATCCACCTTGAGATGCGTAACATATATTTTCTTTTATTTATTTTTACACCATCCGAGTGATAATTATCACAGTTAATAATAGAGTACATTATACAGAGCTAGTAGGTAAGTGTCACCCCAAAAAAAAGATCAAACAATGTGCATAGAAACAGCGAAGAAGGTAAACGGGGTTAGGATAATAAAGTGTACATTTGTATGACAGTATTTTACAGTTGAAATCATTAAACGTGTCAATATTTATATTGCCAGCAACATGAGCTCTATCGACCTATTTAAATTTTACATTTGGTTGTTGTTCGAAAAAATAACATAGGTATACTATGTATATACCTTACGAGTATTTTTTTTAGATTGAAATAATAAGATCATCCTTGTTGCACCTCTTCTTGACCCGCCGGGGCATTTTTTGAGGTAGACTCAGAGCACTGAGTGCCAATATTACTAACGTCAGAAAACTGACGTAGGTACTTCTCTACGAGCGTCACATTCGTCATATACGGACAGGTTTCATAGACTTGTGGCTCTCTCAGCCAGGGATTGACGTAATAGTTCAAGGTAGGATACGTATTTGTATCTTGCGTCTCTCCAATGCATTATTGTTAAGCAAAAGTTCATTATTGTTCATTATTATAACTCATTCAGAATTATCCATCACACAAGCGATTTTCTAACATTTGCAAACATGCACAACACAACATTACAAAACGCCTGTAATTCTCCGAGGGGGTGGGCAGAGGAAAGTAGTACTTCCCGCGTTTCATCTGTTATGTTATACATACGTCTCGTGTAATAGGTTTGAGCCTATTACCATATCGTATTTAATATCAGTCGCGATGTCGTGTTGGGTTTGACACGTCACATCTATTTATTTACGACAGCCAATGGTTTAAAGATTTAAAGAAGACAGTGCAAGGAGAATAGGACTGCTCATTATTAATTTATTATTAACATCTCATTATTAATTCTTAGCTAATATGATTACGTAATATTATGCCTATATTCAATAATGGATTTACTTTTTTTTAAGACAGACTGGACCTGATACTTCAGCGAAACAAAGGCTTTAACATGTTACATACTGAAAAACGAATTATATTCAAATTGAGTCCCAAAAATAGATAGGTACATCAATGCTAGAAAGTATCTATTTCATTGAAAAGGTTTAATACAACGCTTACAAAGTATTTGAACTTGGACAATTCGACAATTTATACGATGTTGGAGTATTTTTATGGCAGTTATAAAATGATGGCTGAATAGAAAGTGCGAATGTCAAATTTGCCACAAACCGCGGGCGGCCGTCAGCTCCGCGTAATGGCTCGTTCCTTTTGTTTCGAGCGGACGGGAGACTGGGAAACGTGGAAAATGGAAAACTTCGCACAAAGCGCCTTTGTCCCGCCGCCTCGGACCGGGAAAGTCACGTTCTCGGGGCCTTTAAAATAATTATGTTATCAGGCGGCTCAGTCCATGTAGAGTCAGTCGGAAATGTCACGGTTATATTTCATTCGTTCCACTTTAATGAGAGACAGGGAGAGAACTCTCTCTTTGTCGAATTATAGAAAAATCATATTTTACCCATTTTTCCTAAATACATAAGTTATAGCCAAATAAATGAAAGCACAAAATCGTTCTAAGGTTTCAGAACGGAAATATTGTAACTTGAATTACAATAATATAACATCACGCCTTTATTTCCTCAAAGGGGTGGGCTGAGGGGTGTAAATTGACATTTTTTTACATAAATTAAGTTATATATCTAATGGCATAGGGGTGAGTTTATTATAGTACTAATGATCTTGCTCGTATATACCCCTTCATCTTTACTAGTCATAGAAGATCAATTTTAAAAGACCATTTTTATGACTGGAGACAGCTAAAATGGTTAAAAATGCCCTAATTTTTAAAATGTTCTGTCACATTTTTGAGATTTACTCTTTTTTTTACTTGGTTAAACGTAGCTTTCCTGACCTCAATAACAAAAAAGTAATAATTACGTACATTTATGATGTAGGTACCTACTCGTATATATGTACCTACTTGGTCAAATTAAGAAGTGATTCTATAACTAGGTTATTTCAGAAAACACCAATATCATCAAAAAAACATGAAATCAGTTTAATGCTATTATTTATGGTATCATAGTTCTAGCAACTGGTTTTCCTGTTAAGCTTATAAAGTCTTAGTTCTACAGTACGTGGGTATGTTGAACTATTTATTGAGTTTAGAAATATCGATGAGTAATAAATCAAATGTAGTTAGAGTTTTTTCTTAGAACATCTAACAATAAGTATCATACAAATAGGAGTTTTAATGAAAAATGTTTCCTGGAATAACTAAAGTCGTTTCAGCGCGATGTCGGAGCGGGTGAACGACCGACGCCCGCGTGACGTAACGCGCTAATGAGTGCCAGCCTCCAGGTGATGTCTCTATCCTGTCCGCAGCTGACGAGACGTACGTCCCAATATGGTACAATATTAATAGTCAAAACAAATTTTCACAAATATTAACCTTCATATTTTTCATTTTGAAACACACAATTCTAGGTATAGTGTAATGTAATGTAGATCTTCATGTAATGTAGAGTTGAGATAGAGTAGCTACGCGATAGCCATCTGTGTAAGTGACACTTTACTTGTGAAAACTTTGTATTGCGAGCGAGGGTAAAGGCTCTTGTATCTCAGTCCGTATGTAAAGCGGTTCGGAAAATCCATAACGGCCCGCGGAAAACCCTTTTAATATAGGGTACGTAAATAAGAGTAGGTTCGTTGCGGGCGGGCGGCGGTGGGGGGGCGGGGCGCGTCCGCCGGTGGGCGGAGCTGGTACGCCCCCGCGCGCGCCCGAAAAAAACTTCGGAAAAAAGCGCCGAGCGCGCGGCAGTGCCTCACGGACGCGCTCGGTGGGCGGACGCTCGGCGCGCGCTCAGAGAGACGGCGCGACCCACGACCGGCGGCCGCGGCCGCGCCATGCCCGCGCTGGCCCTGCGCGACCAGCCGCTCGACTGCTCCATGCGCCTGCGCGAGCCCCCAGCCTGGCCGCCGCCGCGCGCCCAGCGCCACGGTCAGTCCATACTACGCCGCGCCACTCACCTGCACCTGCATTGCTCGATGCAACTCACCGGCTCGCGAACCCCGCTAGCTCGCAAACCTCGTCTTGCTCTCACCGGTCACCATTATGTCCAGTGCGACCGGTACCACGGTCCCGCGGGCCAGTGCCCCACGGAAATAACACGTAAACACCGGCATTATAGTTTAGACGAGTTTGATCCCGTTCTTTATCACGGCGACCCTTCGGACCACGTGCGCGACGTCTCTGGGGTCAGATTCGGGCTCTCCATTATTATCTTCCCTTCGGCCTGCGCGCGAACAAATCTGCGCGTAGACCCCTTCGCTGCATTATAATAACAAATACTTATTTATTATTGTGCGTCGAGTGCCCGCGTATTTGGCACGTGATTATATTTACGCTCCATGTGTCCAGTGATTGTTTCATTATATTGCATGTACTTAGAAGAATTTTTCTTGATATTGTTCACGAGCAAGTAAGTAGAACCTGCAATTATTTTTCTTGTACCGGTGTTATTTATTTATTCATTTTACTTTCTTGTTTAAGTTTTGAGGTGTCGGTCAGTTCCTTCAAATTTTATGTGGTATTGTAATCTACTTTAATGTCTCGTTGGCCACACTGTGATAAATCTTTCAATAACCTTCGCTGAGTCGCCCCTCGCGCCGGCACAATGCCGTCAACAGGTCATCTGCCGCTAATCCCTTCGGCGACAGGTTCGTCTGCGGAAGGGTTGGCCCCTCAAAATGATATTAACTCTCTCCGTAGAGCCCTTTCGCTGCAAAACGATTCCTTTGACACGCCCCGCATGCACTTCAGCTCTATATTGTGCCGCCGAGTGCCGCCTCAGGGGCTCTCATCCAATTTATTCTATCAACGCCGACCTGTGAATGTGATGGATTTCTATGTAAACAAAGATAAAATCCACCCTCCTCGGCCTGAGACGAACTTCGATAAGAGTCCTTCCATTCCAATTCAATGGCGAGTCTTGTGGAGGAAAACTCCTTTTATGTTTAAATTAAAACCGTTTTCCCTCCGAAACATCTGTCCCCTCGCAACCAGGGGACGTTGCATTTAGACATTGTTACATAGATCTCGATAAAGAATACAATTCTCATTTACTTCTGAGCGTTGTTACCTCCTTACATTTTGATTTCAATTTGATTTAGTTCTTTTGGATAAGTTCTTTCATAAGGAACATTACGCCACTTGTCTTGTAACGTTGCGTACATATTGATATAAAAGCGTACAACGATTGCACTGAACTAAAGCGATTATACTGCAATAACAATTCAAGGATCGCTCGTTTTTATGAAGTTATTAAAAGTGAATCGTTCGGTATATACATTAGTAACACTTAACATTAGTAGTAAACGTTTCCTTCAAAGAATATTAAATGAGATGAATTATAAGTGTATCGTTAATATTTAACTTAACAATGTATAATGATTTATTGGTACATAGATTGCAGTACTTATTTTTGTATTATTGATCTCAATAATTTTGGTTATGAACAATTATTAAACCATGCATTTAAATATTAACCTAATATTAATTTATACAATTACAATATTGTTGAAGGTATATTAATAATCATAAATCTCTGATCCGTCTGGAGTCATTAGTGATATGTTCAACTAATTGTGGTTTTCCGTGCCACTGTGGCGATCATGTTAGTGGCATGGGAGCGCGCTGAACTTTGCCATTCGCACGCGAACGCCACCTGGCCGGCCACCATACGGCTCCAGAACCACCATACCATAGATTAGGTGTTTTGACGGATTTTAATGTAATATGGCGTGTAAGGTCATGCTGTAATGCGTTAGTTTAGCAGTAAGAGTAATTTTGAAAGGGAAAGGTATTCGTCCCGTGGTTTTGACTTGTGGTTGTGTTCAGAACCATAAAATTCCAACAATATCCCGAGTTTAATAAAACGAGGTGTATCTAAACTTAACACAGCTTTGCAGCACAGTGTTGGTAATTCCAAATTAATTAATCGTGTTTATATGATACGCCCATAATCGTAATCGGAATGAGCAACACAATCTGATAGTAAATATCATGGCTGGGCAAAAATATAGAGACGAGGAACAGGGTTTTTGTCGAATCAGCACTTTTTAACTTCTATCCCGTGTTTCGATGCAAAAGGAATCACTTAAATTTGTATGAAAATAATTTTCTCCGCTTTCTTTTACTTCCAATCTATGCCCTATTCATATAGCCATAGGGTTCAAAAAATTAATTTTGATTATTAAGGCCACTTCCCGTGGATCCCACAGTAATTATAGGCTGCTTTCATGTGGCAAGTATTTTGAATAATTACTTACTGATTTAATTAACATATTTATTGCTGCTCATTAAAATACCAGCCTTGATTTAAATTACATCGGAATTTCTGATTTATGCTAAGTTTCAATGTTGGTTCGCGCTTTGTCTTTTGTCCGTTGTTTTAAAAAATCCCATTTCCTCTAACATTGGCTGACACTGAAGTGTCACATGAAGATATTTCTATAGAAACATTTAATTCGATTCCTATTTTTAAAAATACATCTCCAATTTAGATGCTACCAAAAGACATTTTTGGATTGTAGAGTTCAGCTCACTTAATGTCTAAGTGTCTTGTTGAGGATCATTCCATGTCATTCCATACAAAGACCTATTTCATACAAATAGCGTGATAACATAGCGACTCTTTCATACATGTATGACTGAGCATTTTTCTCTGGACATCTTCTTTGAGCCGATGATTAACAAACATTGTCAAGTTTTGCTCCAGTAATCCTTATGCCAGTCAATATTTGATTGTTGTCAGTAGACGCAGTCCTTATATCTTCTAGCAAATATCATTGATTGAGTATATTAAGAAATTATGGTTAAAACTGTACATGTGTATCATTCATATAAATTAAATATAATAGAAGTAAACCCCAAATGGGCTTACCTAAAATGTCTTGTTGAAACAACAGTACAAACTCTCTTCTAATATTATCTGTGGGTTTCATTTAGTATTTTAATTAAAACTAAACGTACCGAAGTATCGATAAAGATAGAAATATTTAGCACTCGAAACTATTTGCCTAACCCACGAGGCACGTGGCGTGATGATATTATAAACAAAATGAAACTGATTATCAGATATGTTTCAAGGCGATGTACAGTGCAATGATTGCAGATGATAAAAATAGAACACAGAAAAACCCGGCGTATATATATATATGTAAATAGCTATTTGACGCGGTAATTAACGCTAACCATATTAATGCTGCATATTTAATATGTTCTCATTGTGGTATATGTAATTGATTACGCCTTAAGCAGCAACGCGAACGCTGACGGATTCTCAGAACTAACTAACTAAGTAAGTGCAGGATGCGCGCAGTTAGACCCTCCCACTCGGCGCGTGCCTGCGCGCTGACGGGGGCTGCCGCGGGGTGACAGATTGTTGCATTTGCATTCCACTTTCACTCGCCTTCGAACCAATTGTCGGATGCCACCGATCCGCGGTTTCATAGCACTGAGTGTTAAGAATAAGACAGAAGTCTCAAACCGGTGTGCATCTGTGAAAATAATGATTGATGTAGTAGATAGAGATATTAGGCACTTGGCGCTCTCTACCTATATCCCACCTGGAGTGAAAATACATATGTATGTATATTAGTACTAACAACTATGTTCAGTATAACTGGGACAACGTAACATAATTTGTGAAACTAAATTTAAATTTTAAATAAACTAAAATTATTGTACATTGACTTTTATTGTACTCAAAATGGAATAAAATTAGGTATATGGCGGATAGCGCGCATGTTCTGCGGCCTATAAAAACTTATATAAAAACTTAGATGTTTAAGTACTATTTCATTTACATAGCAACATAGAAATTCGTTGTTTTTGCAATGCAAACTGGCTTCATTAAAAATAATTTTGAGGAAAACATAACGATACTAATAAATAATTAAAACTTCGTACACGGGTATACAAGAATATTTCTTAATACTAATTTCTTGTCATTAGAAGCTGAGGCCACGATAATGTGCAGTTAACGCACATTGTCCGAACGCACGTACGGCAGAGCATCTTCAACGGGACCCCACAACTGATGTCCGCACTAATAAAGTCAACATGCGTGAAGCTATTAAGCAATGATTTTAAATTGAGTTTCTTGGTTTTATAGTGATACGTGATAAGCGGGTTTATATGCGAATATAAACTGTGAAGGAGAAGTGTGATGGAGTGAGCCGCTTGCTTAGCGGATAGAATGAAACAGTTAGCGTGGCGTGCGCGGCGCCGGCACTGCGTTTATGGGGCATTTACATAATGCGCCGACTGCGCTAACAGCGCTGCAATGTGAAATATCAGACAGGAGATTAGTACTATATTTTCGCGTGCGAACAAACGTATACACAATCTGAGCATCGTCTCATACAGTCCGCTTAGTGACGTGCTATTGGAGAGGCCTAGGTCTAGCAGTGGACGAGAGTAGGCTGATAACGATAATGATTATACAGTCGCCGGAAATATGTGAAACTCCACTATAACATAACGTCACATGTGTATCTCCTTGAAGGGCTAAGCACAGCGGTGAAGAGCACTTGTACGTTTCTCCAGTGACATGTCCCACCATGGAGTAGATAGCGGGTAAGACTATTGCTAGTTATATGAGGCACAAATCCAGACGACTACCGTGAATTTCAAGTTAGACGAACAGTATTAGAAAAGTATACTCGTGGGCAAATCGTTAGTTATCAAATTATAACGTTGTTCAACACCGTGTAACTCAGACAACCTCGTGTGGAATATTGTTAAAATTTTTACTATTAAATATAAATAAATTATATATGGTAATCATAATCTCAGTATTACATCGCAATTTAAATTCTATTTTAGTAGCATGGTAATCTTAGTAACCTTTACTTTAGCGTAACTATTATTATGAATTCGAGTTTTAGCGCTAGGTACACATGTTCATGACTTTTTTGTGGGTGTTTGAAATAGTTCAGCTTTTTTTATAACTTGAAAGATTTTTAATTCAAAAAGGCATAAGAGTTATTTATATTGTAGTCAAATTTAGAAATGGTATTAACGTAACGAAATACATTTATAATTCCGGTGTATTTGAATAATTAGTCCATCAAGAAACCCTTGCAAGTTGCGGTTTTACTCCCCCCTCCCTTATTCCCCTATCTTCAAACCCAGCGCGGTTTCACACGAGCCCTGCGCGTACGCACGGATCGTAAAACTGGCCGCATTCAACTATAGTACTATATTTATATGAAATCACCGTCATTTTGATTAACCTCGTCGTTTCGTATTCCGATGAAATGCATTATTAATCGCGGAGTGTTGTGTTTAACGTTTTCGTTATATCGTTTTAAAGTATTTTCAGTCCGCGGTATTAGGACTAGAAAGTAGAAACACTAAATTGTACAAAAAGTGTTTTGGAATTTCGTCTGCTCACAAATATATTATATGTAAAATGCGGCGGGCTACAGAGCAGTGTTATAAGGAATGACGTGATACGTGCAATGTTATGTACAATGTGTTAAGGCATTACACATCTGGCATAATATTTTTTGCATAATAATATTTGAAAAATCTGTACGGAATAGGCACTATTATCATTATATCGTGTAAGATACCTTGCCGGGTAGATAAGTAGAGATCATACTTACGGCCTTAGAAGTCTTTTATGGGGTATGCAGAGAACATGAAGTGCCAAATATCTCAATCCTTACAAAGCTGACGTACTGCAACATTCTTCAATTACTTACTTTGTATATGCATTC
>DWME01007036.1:0-12994 GCA_018244795.1 Parelbella ahira ahira
TATGATAGGCTAACGTTTGGCCCTGATCCCGGCTAAGAAAATTCTGTTCACTCTTACTTTGAAGAGTCTTAGGTTATGTGTCCGAGAACACGGATGCCGACAGTGTTTTGCTCTTTGGCCGTCTGGATAAGAAGTGTGAAACCAACAGGTTTCAATCTTGCAAATGTGACATCTACTAAAAAAAATGGTGTACTGCCATGCACCTGAGTTTTCGGTATAGGAAAGGGCTGAGAAAATTAAATCAAGTAGTCCCTGCACACTCTCTCTGAAATGTACGGCACTGAATACTGCCGAACGAGTTCCACTACAACGGTACCTAGAGCTTCGTAATCCAGCGGTGAACTGAGTTAGAAATCAGCAAATACCAGGCAGATCCGTTGTACAAGACGCAGCAGTACTCCATCCACCGGACTTCAATCTATTCCTTCTATAAGACAAAGAGTCGGTCAGATATGAGTACTACTTTAAAATAACCAGAATACTAAGCTTCTTAACGGCTCAAAATAATAAAATGTATTGTATAATTATCATCTCATAATTAACGATCTCTAATAATATGCCAATGACGATTTAAAAAGGGTGATTATCATTCATCAGAATACGGGGGGTAGGTATTACTATACTATAGTGTTATACTGTCGCTTAGTAACCATTGCTATGAAAGCTTATAATACGCAAATATATTTGAGATTATAAGCTGATACGGTAAGTACAGTCATACAAACTAGACAAGTTAACAATATTGGAAAGAAATAAAAGCATTAGAAAATCACAGAAAATGCCCAAGCCACTAGTGTCTTGATTTAACTAATTCAATTTAGATATGTATATGATATTATATCCAACAGTTTTATTACTAAACTATGTTCAAAATGACAAATATGAATATAATGTCCAGTAATGTGGCGTGATATAAATAGGCATTGATATATCTAACATATCTAATGTACATAGTATAATAACGATAGAAGTTTCACATAGTCAACTTATTTCTAGTTTCTTAAGCATTTCGCAGTGAAAATTGTTTAGACCGTCGCATAACAGAGCACGTTTTAATGAGCTTCTTAATAATATAATCTTATAATCTCTGTTGTAGCGCTTTATCTATATTTTATGAGTTGTTGGATGTACAAAAAAATACCTACTCGTACTACTAATATAGGGATTCATTTTTAGATTTTTTTCATCGTGAATGCCGCTCTTCTCGCCTCGTTAACTTGAAGTTATTCTGAAAAACTATTGCCGGTTGCATTCTTACCGACGCATTCCTAGCCGCCACATTTTGCGACCTCACAATTATTCATATTCGTTGCAGAAAATATTTAAAAAACTTCAGACATGACGTGATCTAACTCAAGTAGGGAATATTTTACTGGTATGTATATCATTATCATTATTAAATCGTCACGCCTGTTACCTCACGGGTGAGACAAATAGGTCACATCGTACAGAATACGAGCGATTATTCTTATAATATCTAATACTCTAAACTAATTTCCCTCCGAGTTAATTATCTTAAAACACTTTTTATTTTCATTTGTGCAACTAATGAATTTTTAACCGCTAAACTATTAAATATTTATGAATTTAACTCCATATTCCATACACTATTAAACCACGCAGTGAAAAAATGTAAATTTCTTTAGCGTGCGGCAGCGGTCATAAAAGTAATTCAACTCGGCCGTCAACAGGGCTCCAGTTCGCTAGTAATAATTGTGAGTATTTATATATTTCAAAATTGCACCTGGCACATTATATTCCTCTGATGTTTTGACAGCAAGCCTGCACTTGTAAGAATGAGTCACTCTATAAGAACAGTTAAAGCCTGACTTATCTCCATCTACGTCAGTTGCACCTACTCAGGATTAGTCCAACTTGTTACTTATCAACCTGGTGTTTTGAAGACCATAACCCGATTGATGACATCCAAGTATATTCCTAGTACCCGCAGATACTGACTGCCTGTACGTATTTAACGAATAAAAGCCCATTTATCTAAAGCCATAATACAACTAGATATACCCTTCAGATATAATAAATAACAAAGATATTCGATTTGCAAGCGTTAAGAAGCATTAGAAAATATGTTCCAAAAACAATCCCAACTGTAGTAATCATTAATACCTACGCACATACATACATACACAACAAAAATAATCAAAATATTAAAAAAAAAATTAACAACGTATTATATGTAACCTCTAAAATGATAGGCGGAGGAGTGTAGAGACTTCCGCGTTTCACAAGTTACGTTTACGTCCTACGAAATTAAATGTCTATTAAACGAGAACAAGAATGAGTGCTATTAAGTAGGAATTTATTCCACTGAAAACTAGCACTTAGCACAGGTAAGTTTATAGAAGCTTATTATTGCTTAGCTTGTTATTTTTATACGACCGCGTAACATCTAGTTCAGTGTTCACAAGAAACTTTATGCAATCCTCGGCACTGAGTCTGAATATATAGGTACTTCGAGATGTGCGCCCACTTGTGCTATTGTTTTCTATTGTTACGTAATGGACACTTCCCGCCTAAAAATCCAAGTGAAAAATCACTTATGAACAGGGGATCATTTAAATTTCGAATATAGAACAACCAATTTAATTTCTTACTAGCATTTCGTTTAGAATCATTAATTCTTATTAGATGTTCGTACAAATATTCTGACGCACCGGGTATGTGTCTATGAGTTTCAAGAGCTTTATCATTTATTTTTTCTTTTGTGTATATCTGCTATTACAAATCTGATGTAGGTATATCCAATATGATATATTTTATTTAGGTAGCCCATTTACTTAGTATTTTCAATTGTACATTCAGGAGTTTAATACTGATTGTGACAATGGTAGGATTATGTACTTTTTTAAACTATTTATTTAATGTAATTATCTTTCGTTATCTATTAAGATTACTTTGCTTTCCACCTAAAGATCATATTTAATATTTGACATATAATTATTGCTCGCGGTCTTATCTGATGTAAACAAGAGCTTTTAATTTAAAAAATCAAAACTTCTAATTGTAACCTTAACAAAGTGCATTGTGTTATTACAATAGGTAGCTATTTAATACAGTTGCTATGACAAGAGAATCAAAACACCAGTGATTTGGTCGTACATATTTAAATATCAATATGAAACCTATCCCTCTTGTTCATAATTCCTTCTTTGTAGACTAAATATACGAGGAAAATAAAAAACTTTAAAGATCTATATTTCCCAAACTTAAGTAAATATCAAGATATGATCAAGTACCTATCCATTTTCTTTATATACCCTATTCAAATTTTTCTGTATCATTTTGATTGTGAACTCAGTTTTTTACACTGATATAATTTAGTAACATCATTTGTGTTTGTTCCCAATTCTTACGGTGCTTGACTCCTGTCGAATTTATGCGCTGTGTCTATATTTGTAATAAATAAATTAACAAACATATTGATATTAGAAGCTAGAATAACAATCACTTTAAATGTCTCTTAGAGATTATCCGCTAGGTATACCTATATATTTTAAATGGAGGCCTATGTCCAGCAGTGGATTAAATAGGCTGGTGATGATGATGATAATAATGAATTATCATTATTAAATGTAATTATGAGGTAATTTTAAATTGCACAGCAACCAGCGCAAAAGACATCTTTAATCCCACTTCATTACGCCACAGTAACATTTGATATTTCGTTACAGTCTGGAAGTGAATAAAATATCCTAATGCGCCAGTGTCGACATCAGCGAGTAATCTAAATTTAAAATAAATACAGATGTAGTCAGCGGGATAAGGTAATAGTTAGTTGTCATAATTACTTTGTTATCATATATGAAACAAGGCAGCTTATTATGTCTTTATGAAATTCTAATAAGATAAGATTTAACATAATAAAATGCGTAATAGCCTAGTAGCGGTAGGTAACGTAATAAGCCGCGTTCGTATAATATAATCCCAACGCTTCCTTGTTCGAAGGAAATGTAATGATTTTTTACTAAATATGTTTATGTTGTAAAATTTCCGACATACGGTTTTCGTTACGCACATTTACCACATAATTTTTTTTTCATCAAAACTCTCATGTTCATTCTGAATCGTTACAGTTTTAATTTATTTAGGTATCGTGGTGGTTTTTTTTTCTTTGTATATTTTTCGCATATGTTTATAATAGTTTCGTTGCATCATAGAAAAATCTTGACCGTTTCCATTTTGAGAGGAATTTCGTGTACAATACAAGTGCAATGGGAGAATTGATGATATAATGATGATGATGTTTTTTTACAGTGTTAATGATGAAATGTCCCTCACAAATCGTTGTCCTAACTAACTAACGTTCAGATTTCACAAATTTATAGCGTGTTAACCTGTACTCGGTCTGTCGTGCTCTATTAACTCAATCAGAACGTGTAGTATCTATTTAATCTCTACTAAACCCGCTCATCTCTAACAAGATCTCTACCGAGGGAGTACTACTATTCCGTATTATAAATAAATTAAAAAGTAGTGATATCGCGAACAAAAACTAAACAGTAAATTCTGGCATCAACAATTAATATTTATATTCAATATATTAAATTGTTCAATATTCAATATTTCAAGCTAAATATCAATCTAATTATCGCAGCTACCTATCATATTGTACTTGAATATTGTAATAAATATGTATCTAATATCATAAGTTAGATTAACGGCTTTTCACTTCAATATCATAACTGTGTAGCACAGAAAGCTGTTTACGATATTTCGTTTTTGTTAATTTTATGAATCGTAATCATATTTAAGCGGAACCTAATATTAATTAGCCATTATTTATTAAAGAACATTTTATTGAATATCTGTCGCTCGTAAATCTTCAAACGCGTGGGTATTTACTGCTCGGCTATTATTCAGTGTGGTGAAGCTGTACTAAAAATAATCAATAAAAACTTGACGAATGTATGTATTATAAAAAAATCATAATATCAAAAATTGTTAGTAAAAATATTTGATATCAAAGTAGGTAGGTAATCGAAATTTTAAGACACAGTATCTACGATTAAACTAAGGGCGTGTGTTATTTCTTATTGTTATTATACCGTCACGCAAGGTCCCTTACGGGTTAGGCAGGGAACAGCGAGCGCCAAATATCTCTATTCTCACAGACCTAACCTGCTTCTTCTACAATAATGACTCTTCAAACACGCGCGCCGATTCCGGAAGCTTCTGACTCTTTTTTTAGTCAGTATTTGATCTATTCATGTGTTATTTACGCACCAAATAAAATTATTTTTCCGGGAGAATCAGTGATAGCGTAACACATAAAATCTTATCACATTTGTAGCTTCGGCGAACTACCCTAAAAATGATATTAGATTTTTTACATTTTATAATCAGTCACATCGCCGATCGCATAACATCATTTAAGTTGCCGTTTCATGCGTTTAATAGACCCTGATACGGGCAAAGGTCAATTGAAATAGTTCGCGTTAATCTCCTTACGCAACCACGCGTTGTAATGGAAAAAATCTGTTGGCGCAAACACACCGTACTTGTATAACTTATTTGGCGTTGCGACAGATAGGTATAACAATTTATTTATATTTATCTATTGAATCATTGACTGGCACTGAAACTACGTAGGTAATTGATTCAAAGATAAATGAAGATTAACAGTGCTTGATGATAATTCGAAAAAAAAAACATGGGTTAAAAAGGGCACCTTAATGAGTTCTTATTCGAAAATCAAATTTTTTGCATCCATTAATACGACGTAGGCAAATCATCCTCATCGTCATCTTTATCAGCCTATTCCCGCCCACTGCTTGACATAGGCTTCTTGAATATCAAGCCACTGAACTCGATCTTCAGCTATATTTAATTTAACGATTAAGTACATATTTCTTGCTATATTTGGAGATATTAGCACGATCATAGGTGCAATATATCATGCTTATAATATATATTTACTTGCACAAGTTGTCCCTTATAGCTGTCGAGCGGCTTAAAGCATATGTGCACTTAGATATAATTGTAATAACACGATAAATATTTGCCGTCCGTACGTTGACTTGTGACATCTGCGGTGTGTGACGGCAGAAACGTCTAGAATTTGTATTACGGATTATTGACCACTAGGCAAAAAGGTAGAGATAAACCCATAAAATGTGTAAAGTTAAGCCCAGTGAATATATATTGCTTTACCATTTAGATGGAGCTTTCACAACCCTCAGATATTGTTCCAATAGGACTACAAAGCAGTGTAAGTCTCGGTTATTGAGTATCTGATTTGATTTTTTTATACATAATATTATCTTCGTATCAGCTTCGCAGTTGTCTAGTAACATAGTATTATCTGTTTTTGTTTGTTTTTGGACCCAGCCGTTCACCGTTGATCGAAGAATTGACCGAAGAAGGCTTTCGTGATGCGCGCGGCGAACACGCAACGGATGACGCTAATAATATTGTTTTATTTTGATATTCAATTTTATTCTATATGTATGTATGTATATGCACAGACACACAAACACACACATAGTTAAAAATTCAATTCAATTCAATTGAATACATGTCGTAGGAAAAAGCGTAGGTGGTACGAACAAGCTGTGATGCGAAAGTTACTCTGGGTAGGGTTAGGCCCAGCAATGGACCGAGACAGGCAGACAATGAACATTGAACTTACTACAAATAATTAAAGCAAGTATGTTCAGTTATGCGGTTAGTTAATGCTCTGTTCGATTCTCACGTACAGTTACGTAATAAATCAGACTATGAAATGACCTCTACGTACGTACAAAAGTCTCGTCGAAACTACTCCAACCGATAAGAGCATAGGTTCCGAAACAAAAAACCTTCAGACGGACAAAAAATTTTGATCCCTTTTTAGGTTTTGGTTACATGACATTAACCACCCGGAAGGCGGTTTTTCTATACGACACTAAAACATTTTTGTCATACGGACAATTTATACATATAGGTAGGTATGTATAAGTATTGACAAATTACTGTACCTAATTGTATGATTGTATGCGTTTGACTGATTATAACATTGAAACAATTAATTTCGAAAAGCGAGGTTCAAGAGGACTTTGTATCTGGGTCTGCACTGCTACTCCACTCACAGATTATCGCGTCAGAACTGGCCGGTCGAACCATCATTCATAAAGCTAGGCTCATAATGCGACAAAATAAAAAAAAAACATGAAGGATTATTTTGAGGATGTGTCATGTTTTTGCGTTGTCTCGCATGAACGGAGCTGCGGCGACGGCGCCTCGGCGCGAGTTGTCTCGGGTTACAAAGACCAACCCGCAAATGCGCCCCTACCATTGGTGTCAGGCGAAGTGTTCCGATCCTGTTTTATGAATAGAATAAATTCACATTTAGAATCGAATTCTTGAAAATTAAATCTAACGATCCTAACATTAAATTGGATTTTACAATAAAATCAATGGACAGTATGTTGATTTTTGGTGGTGTATTAATTTAACAATCACAAGAAATTAAGACGAGTTTGTATAAAATTTTGATAATAAATTGATTTCCATGAAGAGTGACATAAAGAATGTTAATTATTAAAATAAATCTGATCTAACAATAAAATCAATTGCGATAAGACAATGTTTTTGATGTATTAAGCAATTACAAACAAAATGAGATGTTCGCGTGAAATAATTAGATATAATGAAAATATACTTCTATATTGAATTCAAATATGTTAGAGCTATATTATACATACAAACATACATACAGGTCCCTCACGGGGTAGGTAAGGCACAGGGAGTGCCTCTATCCTTGGAGATCTGTCGTTATTCTTCTAAATTCATCATTCTCTTTATACCTGCACACGTGTTTCGGAGACTTGTTACTTTCCCATTAGTCATAACTATGTTACTTTATGTCGTCAATATAATAAATTAGTTGAACTAGGTTATCACACGAAATCAGCGATTAATTATAAATTAATCAATCATTTAACTATTAATTAAGTGGCGATGTTAATTAAATGACTATAATAAGATCTATAGTCTAAAAAACCGGTTAAAAATATAAACGGTGCAGAAGTTGATCCACAACACTGCCATCTAGTGGTGAGTTATAGAAAAGTGGGAAGCACAAAAACCTTTGAGTATTAAGGCTTATATGGACCAACTGTCAAGGTTAGTGGTGAAATGGCCTCGAAGGACATTTAAGATATGTATATTACATATTTAAGATTACCATATAATATTCTATACCGCATAAACTAAAATACATTATACAACAATTTATAATGTGTATTAGCATACGTTTTTTATATGTGACAGAAAACAATTATTGTATTGAAGTGAGTATCGTCCGAGTTCTGACAGATATGAGTAAGGAGTACTCATTTCGTTATTGATCTCACGAGTTTAAGCGAGGCTATAAACAAATCGGTAGAACGCAATGTACACGCCGCACACAATGTGAACATTTTATAATGACTACACATGTATCATTGTTATATGTCACTATTGAAAACGAAATAATTAAATGTTAATAAGCAGAAATATTGAATAAATTTAGTATTTACTTAGCAATTTGTTTGTCTAATCGAGATACAGTAGTACATATATTATAAAATCGTAGTTCCAACGCTGTACCGTTTACCGAAGAGTGGGTGTTACATGTCATAATTTATGATACATTCGCCTTGGAAAAAAATATGCCATTAAGAACCTAAACGGTAAACCGAGGATTTAGTTTCCTTCGTTGGGTGTTTCGGTGCGGAACGTTCGTGCGTTCGTAGTAGGCGGTCGCATTGCATTTTGAACTCTATATTAATAGGCATAGAGTGGTCGGAGATGTTTTTGAATGAAATTATAGGGACTCGTGGTTAATAATTCATTAGAGCGTGCGAGGGTCGCGTCGTTATTCACAGTATATTTTTGATTGATTGCAACGGGAAGTCTATATGTCTGATTCCACTTCTGCTTTCATCTTGATTGTTGTAATAAAAAACTTGGTGATTTATAAATATTAGAGGGACGTTTGTTTATATTTAACATAATAAAATAATTGTAGGAATTCTAATGGGGTCAGACTTCGTAAGTCGCGCGCCTTCGTGATCATAATGCGTTTAAACAATTTGAAAATTAAACTTCTTAAATAGTGTAAATGGTATAAATAAATGCTCATTATATATGTAAATAATCATTTAATATGTTCCATAGTGCATAATACATTTTATAATAGAGCTGCTTAGAATTTTGAGGCCTATACGTACACGAGTAAGATTTGTGCTCTCCCATACATTCGATCTCGACTAATTCTTTTGAAGAGCTCTTCCTGTCAGGCTGCAGCATCAAAGCATGGCTACCACCATTATCTACGAATTCCTGGCGTCATGCGAGAATGAATCGCTCAATCAACAAACTAACACGTTAACTCTTTTATACAGCAAAGAATGCAACTCGTACAGAATAGCTGCCGACCGAAACCGCAGTGAGTTGGCATATATCGTTTGAGGTAATCCGACGGTGGAAACCACGAGATGAAGCGGTATTCGAGAATATATTTAAACAACAATAAAATATTACGAAAGCTCTGAAAATCTTTATGCTTTTTAAAATTGTATCCGAGTAGTACTTAGTAATATACGTATTAAGTGCATTAAATAAATAGATAAATAACACACTTACAAGTAAGTATATGAATATTAAATACTCATGTAGATATAATACGTGTATGTTACACACTTCTGCTGAACTCAATTCCATTCGAGAATAAATACACATACATATATGGATGGATGGATACTCATTTATGTCACATGTAAATTAAAAGGTAATATAGTTAACCTCAACGCTGTATACCTGCTTATGAAGGAAATAAAAGATAATATGCAGCGAGTCATTTTTAAACTAATTAATTTTTTTATAGTTCTACGGTGTGACGATGTAAATTTTTATATAATATTCTGTGGAGTTTTTTTAATGAATTAATGTGATATATTCAACCACTTGAAGTACCGTTTGGACCACATCGTCCGGGAGCAATAAAAACGTTAGATATCTACTCGCAATCATCAATAACGATTATCATTAAATCTGGCGGAGGATGACCGCGCGGACACGGGAAGTGCACGCGCTCTACACGTCTTATCTCTATCATATTGTAGAGTTCACCGCGTGCTAGAATTACTAGACATGCTATACACGTCAACTCTCAACATAATGTAGAGTTCACCGCGTACCAGAATTAGTAGACACACTAGTTGAACATCACCAAACTTTGTTCAGACCAACTTCATAACAGCTTCCATAAGTTATTGTGATTGTAGAGTAGGAACACATTTGAGTAGCATATTATTATGGATATACGTACATAGGTGTGTATTTCCATACCCTGTAAGGGTTAACGTTAAATATTAAATAGTCTTTGTGGATCCAAGTAGCGTAAATAAAATTTTGGTACATTAATATCTGTGATATGGCTATTTAAACTTCATTTTCTTAGTAATGTTAAGCAAACATTCTAAATAATAATAATTTCTCCTTCATTTAACAAGTTCTCTTATCTATGTATTAACTTCTCATGCACCCAAAATATTTGCTGGAATATGTATCAAACGTAGAATGGAAATAATTTTAATCCTAGGAAAAGCTACCCGAACTAACCGCATTTTGTAAATCAATTTCTAAAATAGCTTAGTAAGTGCTGAATTAATACTTGGAGTTTATTTGTATTACACCGCGAAAGAGGCAGAAGGTAACGTTCAGTGCTAAATACATTAGCGTATTCAATATTTAATTGAAATGTAGTCTAAAGAAAATATCTGAATATCTCGACGACTGTACAATTTTTTATTACGTGATGTTAGTTACATTAGAGGAAGCAAGCATTAAAAACAAATAATATATATTATGTACTAGTGATAAATCTAAAAATAGATTCAGTTAAAACTTGAAATGATAATGATATACCTACATACAAACGTGTTGGAGGCAATATCACTATTACGCTGATATCACGGAAGATTGATCGTTGACAAACCATATTACTAGCATCAGATGTAATTGGATTTTATCATTCACGTGTACCGGCAATATTTTATATACTTTATAGGAATTTCATGAATATTATTAATTCCCGAAACTGGCGAGGAATGTGGCAGTAACGGAAACAGGTGTGCCTCCAACCGGGTTGTCATTGAACATGTCTAATCAACAATCACACACGCTTGACCGGACCGAGTTTACGTGTTACATTTAATCACCAATCCAAGCTGAGCTCTTTATTGATTCTAGGCGCTTTAATGGCTTATTTAAAATGTACGAGTATTTATTATAATTACAAATATGTAAATACTATGAAAATAAAAACAAATTATAAATATAATGTTAAGCTTACAATGCGACAATTCTTTGATTTGACCCAATCCAGATTCGATAGTATCTTTTACAGGAATAAGGTGTGGATCACTGATATTACGTGTGTATGTCATGTAGACTACGTCAATTATTATCCAACAGGTTGGCAAATCAAGTTACCCACGCGCGTTTCCCGGAAAATCGCTCGATCGGGTGCTAAATCGAATGAGAACGAATAAATCGATTGAAGATTATTTAAGAATAGATATAAAAAGCTGTGGGGTGTTACGTTGGTTAATTGCGGGTAAAAAAAAATATAATATAAGTTTTCGGTAAAATAATATGTATTGGTTATTGTGAACCAATCTGAACCGATTGTTTTAGACACATTATTTTTAACCGATTCTGTTTCACTCTAAACACATGGTAATAAAAAAGCGTAGCATCACGCCTTTAATCCATGAAGGGTGGGACAGAGGAGTGTACTTCACTCAAATATCACGAATCATGTTTACGTCTCTACATAGAATAGGTACTGAGTATTTTGCCATCATCCGGGCACAGATCTAATCTCGGAGACACCACTAGGATTTTCACTTTTAAAAAATCCAATAGTACCCGATATATTCGCGCTTATAACTACTCGATTAACAAGGCATTCAGGATAAGATCATGATTTTTCTACTTCTTTATTATGATAACTTGCAGCGGCCTTACCCGCGCCGTCGGTAGCTTGTTGTAAAATCGCATAAAAACAACATGCACTCCTATAAGAATTTGTTTAATAACATTAAGGACTTTGTCAATCAAGGTAAGGACTTGCTTGGAATGTTAAGGTCATAACTGGTGAAACGTTGGAGTGTGTGCACTCCTCTGCCTGCTCCTTCGGGGATTACAGGCGCAATGTTACGTTTTTGGTATGTTAAGGTGCTCTCGATTTAATGGGCCACATATGATATTTATATGTATGTATAATATAGTCATCATCATCATCAGCTTATTTGCCGTCCACTGTCTCTAGCCACTCTTATCTAACCGTTGCCAGCCAATACATATGAGTATACTTGTAATTTATTTATATATCTGTACACATACCATGTATACATAAATTAATGAGTATACATTCACTCGGATTACAGTAAATGGATTTGCAAGACAAGTATATATTCATATGTAGGTACATCTTAACGTAACATGATGTCTTAATCCGGAACACGCCACAGCCGTATATCACACTGGATACGCAAGGAGAACATGGCTTTAATAAAACAAGGATTTAAAAAAATAAAAAAAGAGAAATATGTTCTATAGCAGATAAACCGTCAAGAAATAAATAACTTTTATTATTATTTACAATACGACAATGCTTAACATTACTCATTTACTTAAGTATCATATTACCAACATCATCAGCCTATCTCAGTCCACTGCTGGACATATGCTATAAATACCATATAGAAAATAAAAATTATAATTTTACCATTCCCACACATTTCATCTCAGCGACTTGACATATGAAAACTAATCAGATGCAACATTTCGCCATTAAACTTAGTAGAACATTTATACCTACATGTTGCCCGAGGCTTCATTAATAAAATAACGTATTTTTAAGGGTTTGATTGTTAGAAGTTCATGAATACCGGAGGAGACAATTTAAGTACCCAGAATAACAGCGCGTCTTACAACAGCTTTAAAT
>DWME01007037.1:0-12994 GCA_018244795.1 Parelbella ahira ahira
ACAAGATTTATAAATTAGTTCGCCAAAGAAGTTTCACTTCTGACATGTGTACTTTGTACGCACGCATGTTTTTATTTAGCAATCGCGGTTATTTATATTTATGTTACTTATATAGTAATTATGTACGTTTTTGAGAAAGTAGCTCTTTCCAGATTGCCTAGTCGGTCGAATGGTTGTAAGTGCGACAGCATGTTGGGAGGTACTGGATTCAAATCCCGGGTCGGGTAGTACTGGATTTTTCTAATTTGGAATTTTTTGTGGTAACTCTTTGTTAGGAACTGTGCCTGGTGTAGGACAATAGACTCACCACCTATTCCAGGGGTCAAAAACTGTAAACGGTAAACTGTTAACTGTAAAACGGTAACTGGTGAAACGTGGGAGTGTACTGCACTACTCAACCTACCCCTTCGAGGATTACAGGCGAGATGTTACCGTTCTTTCCAACGTTTAAGTTGGAAGTTGCCTAGCAGTTTAGTTCAAATTTTGGCGAGGAGATAGCTTGAATCAACTCCTACGGGGTTGAAGTGTAAGAATAAAAATCGTCTGGTAATTACTTAGGTTTTCGCTTTAACGAACTCGTGAGAGCAAACGAACTAGTTCGTTAAGAAATGAAACTTTAACATTGAAACGTGGTGTAAATTGAGGGGAGTTTGTAAAGCAGTTTTTATTGATTTGTAATTTTGATCTTCATATGTTGATAAACACAGCTGTGATTGTACATTCATGAAATTTCTTACAAGGTAATGATTTTTTTAATTTTCATTGTTGTATACGTGTTTTTTATTAGTCTTTTCACGTAACATAACTTTAAGGGAAGCTTGTATTCATTGTTTTTCACCAGAACCACTACTACTTATTTTGACCGTAAACCAATGCTTGGGTATACTCAATACGGTATACACATACACATACACAATTAGGTATACACAATACAAATGTACAAATTGGCTCACCATATATTGGATACACATTATTGTATTGTCAGATATTGACCTAACATTAAAAATGTTATCCTACTTCGTAAATCCATTTACCTAAACTCACTGAATAGGCAAAAAACGTCATAATATTAACATTTACCATACTTTCTTGTAAAATTATTACCAAATAGCGCCCTCTATAATACTCCCTCTGGGAAGCAGTGAACTAGCAGAGATGAAAGAAAAAAAAATTGGAATAAGTATTTATAAAAGTATGATAGTGATTATAACTTACGGACTGTTTAGGGTATAGTCTCACTGGAGCGATTAATGAGATTGGGGCAAAATTACCTTACCGTCCTGTTGAAGCGGTCTCGCGCGGTTTACATAATGAAGTAGTGTTTAACTCCGCACGTAGCCGTGCACCGAGGTGTATTTTACCTCCCCGTGCAACTTCTTAATTACTTTAAAAACTACACAACATATTCTGTTCGTGCGGTAACCCTGCTATTGTTTTCCCGTGCATAATACATTTTTTTGGTTTCGTAATATTATTCAACTCTCTATTTTAAATGATATTATACATTTCAGGATACATATGTATGTAGGTACATACATTTTGAATATTGTGTTACGTTAGGCTATTATAAGCAATTATATTATAAGCAAATGTTTTTATTGTATATTTACGTTAGGCTTCTTACGGGGTAGGTAGAGAGCGCCGAGTATTACGAAGAATTTAAAAAATTCTTCGGCTTCTGTGTCGTTTTTCATTGCTAAACCTGTCTCTGAAGGTGTCTCAGTTGCGTTCAAGTCAGGTGCGTTCAAGGCATTGGGTTATGAGGAGATCTGTAGGAGCATATACCCGAGTAAATGAGTAGTGTGACCAATCACACCATCAGGAAGGTAGATGGTCTGCTGCAGGCTCTTCTCCCTACAAATTTACTAATCGGTAATACTATTAATAATAAGTATTATAATCGATTATTTTTAAACTCAATAGCTTCTTAAAAACTTACGATACTGATGCAGCCGAGTTATTCGGCAAAATTATTAAAAAAACGAATGAAGAGTTACAAAAAACCCAGTTTTGACGATAGATAATTATTCACTCAAAATTTATTATAAAAAAACCATTTTTAATATTATTGCAGAGAATATCAGGGTTTGGAGTGCAGTTGGAGTAAGTATAGACCTTAGCCGAAAAATATTTTTTAACCGTACCTACCCATGTACCTCTTCAGTTACAAATTCTGCAAAATAATTTAACTTTAAAAGCTTGAACCGCATTTTATTTACAAAAACATGGTTACTGGAATTAATAAACTGGGTCATTAGAGTCCTGGCCGCTTTACGAGCTGAGGCTATGACAGAAAATATTTAAGAATGAAATCTGGTGTTAGTAGCAACGCTGGCAGGCCGCCAACGCGTGCACTGAACGATTATATCCATTACGAGTTTATGACTTATGTGCTAACTGGAAAGGGTTGTGGGAATTCCTCGTCTTCTGAAAACTATTGTGACTTATATGTTGTGTTAACGGTAATATGTCAAAGTTATACCATCTATATACAGGTATGTACATAAACATTGAATTGCTCATGATAATGTGTCACCATACTTGGTACCATCACGCTCAAACTTTGGTCACGTTTGTTTTTTCGCCTATGAATGCGTGTAATTTGGAAATCAAGTAATGCGTTGAGGTAATTACAAACAAGGCTAAATTTATGGAAGCTACACATATTTCCTTGAAATTTTATTAAAATTGCAAATTGTTATATCGTAAAAATTAAGAATGCCTTATTATAAAACGACGCTGTACTAAAAATACTCTAACCCTAACACAATTTGTGTGTATATATGTATATGTTACAGGTTTAATCTATTCTTATAAACAAGTAAAATAAAGTTCAACGAAGCAAATATAAAAATCCAATTTAAAAACAACTTAAACTATGATTAGCCCGCCAGAACAAGGCGTAGCTGTACAAATTGGCTAACCGGGTCATATAGGTTTAAGTTAACTCTGCCACGGAAAATAATAAGATCTAAATTCGTTTTTCGCTGCACCGCTGGCGGGTCGCCAAGCAGTGCGCCGGACGGTTATGTCCATTATGAGTTTATGACTTATGTGTCAGGTGTGAAAGGTTATATTACGACTTATGTACTGTATTAACGACCGGCCGGACCATTCAATGATTCACGACACGGCTATTGTATACTCTGATTATTTCTTTATTTATTGCTTGCGTAATATTACAGGATGATAATAAAATTAAATGCAAAATCAAATTACTTTATTTTAGAGACCATGTGTAAGTAACTCAATACGTATAACAGAAGATAACATGGTAGGAACAATCGGCGTCTTATCGCCAAAAGAGCGATCTCTTCCAGACAACTCTACTCTAAATAAAACGTGAACTTTATTACAAAATTGAGAACCTTATTTTATTAACTAAGCTGATTCACACGATAAAAAATGTTTGATAGATGATTAGTTTTCATTAAGACAGTATATAAAGCTATCTATAAAAATTACCTATCTATGACAAAATCTCATTATTAGATTACTACTCGCAAAATATTTAAATAAATTAGTCAAATTAGGCATAACATTAGCGATAAAACCCGGTAAGGACATCGCCGATATAGAAATAAAAGTGAGTCCAGGAAATAGTGTAAATGAAGCGTTGGATCGGATACTGAGTAGCCAGTCTGAGCTAGCGACTTTGATTAGCCATAGACAATTCTTTGCTCACTGTGACACTACTTATAACAATAATTAACAATTAGTTCTTAGTTGCAACATTAAACTATTTATCTAGGTATTTTATCTAGGTGTTATTTATCTAAGCAGCTGACTAAACAGTAAAGTTCATATTCTAGAATTAAGCATTACTCGTTGTACCTATTTGAATTCTGCCAAGACGCACTTAGCCAGGAAGGCAGACTACGGTCTTAACCCTATTCACTTTGAAAGGAGACCCGTGTCTAGTAGTGAATCAATAAAGAACTGTTTTTGTTAATCATGATAAAGAAACAGAACGTTCTACACACCGTTACACTGCCAATATGATTTTTACTTATTTTTTGTGATGACTGGAAAGGAAAGCATAACTTTAAAAATAATGGGGTTAATTTCAAATACATAATATGTAACATGATGTCAACTATTATATCTAAAATATAAGTTCTATGAATCGAAATCATACAAATTATCTGGGTCATCGGATCATGGAGCCCGTGATGGAAAATAGTAAAGAACGAAATCTGCTCTCAACTGCAACACTGGCAAACCGCCAAGTAGCGCAGCGACCGATTATGTTCATAATGAGTTTGTTACTTATGTTGTAACTAACAGTTATGTCTATTATGACTTGTGGTATCACCGGCGGTTGAAAACAGTATCAAATGTTGTGTTCCTATTATTGAAAAAAATGAGTTTTGTACTTTTTTGATATGGTAAACTGCCATTTGGTCGTGATCCCACGTGACGTTAAGCGCACATGCGTCTTAATATGAAGCACGCATGCATAGGAAAAGCCTTTTCGCCCTTGCTTTCAAGATTCCGAGGTTATATATGACTAAGGTTTTGTAGTCCTATGGTCCTATGGTCCTTTGACCGGAACGGACTTAAATTTTTCGTTGTCCTAATTGTGAGGAAAATTTTGGATATTTCGTAAATTTTGTAATACATTGGAAATATATACATAATAACAAACTTACGTACTGCTACATACTTACGTATGAGTACTTATTCATAATGATGATACTCCAAGTTAATGCTAACAATTTTACTTACCTTTAAAAGTAACTTTTTATAAAACGGCGCGAGTGTTCAGATGTCCAGTATTTGACATATGCTTCCATTCATCGGCGTAACTGTACCCTTTTCTAAAATTCCAACATTTAAATGATAACAAAATGATTAAAATAAATCTTTTCAACCTTTAATCAAACATCCATTAAATGAACAATTTACCCTACCCTGCCTTACCTTTACTTTGACTAATAGTTAAGTCGTATAATTTTATGTCCCTTCTTTACTGCCCGAGGCACGTTGAAGCGCCAATCTCAGTTGCCGTTAAACCGAATAGAGTCGTGAAGTTGTATTACCAGTAATCGATATTGCACCCAGTGACGCCTCTGCTGTAAACTTTAAAGCCTACACAAATGTTCTACCGAAGACATTAATAAAGATTTCAATGCTGTCCAATTTAGCTCACTTATTTTTAGAAATGTGTACTGTAGTTTCATACTAGTCATTAAATTCTGGTATTTGATTATGTTATAAAAAAATTGACTGGAAGTGGTCCCATGAAATTATCACAGAAATATCAAAAGTTCCAGTTTCAGTCCTAAATCATGAAACGTTACCAATGTAACTGTATACTGTAGCAATCAGCGAGTAAGGACTTCAGGTTCTTCAACATATCGTCTGCTGGCACGCGATGTATCCTCAGGGAAAAATATCGGTGAGTATATGAAAAATATTTGGTAAATATAACGAAGTCTTGGTAAATTTTATTCCTTCGTTCGAATTAGGGGCGGGTCGATAGTACATTACAATTCAGAGGCTCCAATCGCACCGATATCTCTTCGAGTTGTTTATATTATATTATAATATATAATACATAAATATATAAATAGTATTTTTAGACCGAAATACCGCTTTTGTAAGACATTACGTTATTTAGGCCCACTTTTGAAAGCAATAGGACATAATCGCAAGTACAAATACATAGACTCTCCCCTGCGCTTCCCTAAATACACTACATTCCTATTTATTTGAGCCTTTATTATACAGAATATGTAAAAACGTTACATTACGCCTGTTATCCCCGAAGAGGTACGTAGAGGACTGTAGTACATTCCCACGTTTCACCAGCTATGTCTTAAGTTCTATGGAATAGGTGGTGAGCCTATCGCCATCCACCGGGCTTAGGTCCAGACTCCGATAAAGAATATGTATCATTGTTAAAACTCTTTCTAAATAAGACGTTAAAACACATATTGTGATGGAATTATCGCTTCATTCTGCGATTTAATTTAGTCTGGGTTTAATAAAGTTTCGTCACGGCGCGGGCGTGCTGAAGAAGAGCTAAGTCGGAAAACCACGAGTTATCAGAGTGTTGACAAACTTTCTTCCATGCTCGTGGTTTGTGCTCGTTTCGAACATATTCAACTCTGGATACGCATAGTTCTCTATTATATTATGTTATACCATAATTAAAAACAATACACGTTGACTTAATCTTACGCTTTGCCAGGGTAAGTTAGATAGACAAATATCGAATTTCCATATATTGGGATGTTACAGATATAACTTAAGCCTAGCTTGTGTTGTTGTTTAATCAAAACACTTATCCAGGTAATTATCATATCCTTCGGCAAGTGATTAGTGGATTACCTTGTGATAGGGTTTGGTTAATCACGCACACATGTTCATATAATGTTTTCATCTTAAAAGAAAAAAAAAACGTAACATCACGCCTGTAATCTTCCAAGGGGTAGTCCGAGAAGTATAGTAGTACCCTTCCACGTTACACCAGTTACGTTTACGTCCCTTGGAATAGCTGGTGAGTCTATTGCCATACACAGGGCACAATTCCAGACTCCGTGTTACTACTAGAAATTCTAAATTAGAAAAATCCAATAGCACCCGACGCGGGATTTGAACCGAGGACCCCGATCGGTAGTCGCGCTTGCAACCACTCAACCAACGACGCAGGCTTCTTAAAAGGTATCTACACTTTGTGTATTTACACTTTGCCTGTTAAATCTATCTGTTTAGCTTTGAATAAACCATAAATTCAGTTGTGTATTCAATATTATCATATGGAAGAAAGCCATAACTTACAGTCGCCATAATTTTTATTATTGATTGATTTTTATATTGATTGTAAACATCTAGTATCATTTATAATTAAAACGAAACATAATTTATTAGACTATTTATAACATGTCAGAGGCGAAATTATAAGTTCTTAGTTAATTATATAGCTAATCCAGAAGGTAGCAACGTGTATGAAATTAAAATATCCCATTATTTATCTTAGTAGATAATTTTATGTCGTGATCTTTTGATACAACTATGTAAGGGCTTGCTGACCTCTAAGGACCCTTATTTAACTCACCAGAATTAAACGGCACGATCCCTTATTGAAAAGGTCCTGACATTAGGCGACGATGTTTGTTACCACGACGATCGTCATTTGTCAACCGCTCAAGGCACTCCGTCTTGCTCCTGTGAAAAAAGAAAATCACCGTAAAATAGTAGCGTTATTCCAAACCTAGCCCTAATGCTTACACAATAAGTATTAATATGTAAAATTTTCAAAATTCAAATATTTTTTAAAACCAGAATTAGACAGTTTCAAACAAGTTGCAAGGGCCCCTGTACTAGGTTTTAGAACCTATGTTACTGGGTGCCCCACTCATCCACAGGGACAAATACTTGCAAAATTAAAAATTTGACGGTCGTAAATTGTTGCTATGTAGTTTTTGACAATCAATTATTAAACTAATTGAAGCTCATACAATCGGTGAACAAAAAAAGTGAAAAAGATGATGGGGACAGATTGACTTACGTGTTATTAGCGCCTGTTAACACTTTCCTCGCCGCCGCAGTTCCGTCGTAGCCACGATCCATGAAACTGGGTCGGAATATTGGCATACTTATACGTTTAACGTGATAACTTACTAAAATGCTATATATTCGCAACTATAGACTAACTAAAGTTATAGAGTCGGAATGTACTATGACAAAGCCTGTGGAAAGCAAGCACGTGCCAGTAAACACAAAATGTACTTACTTACGTAAGTTTGAACTTACACTGTAGTTATATCCCTTTAGTGACAGTTAAGAACCCAATCACGTCTACACCTCTGCACCGGGTTCATTACAGATACACACATGTGTCGGTTACTCCTCAAGGATATACAAACACGTCCCCCTTCCGCAACTGTAACCTTGCGTACGTTATACAGTAGTTCGCTAATGAGGGCTTCTTGTCTGCAAAACAGACAATTGCCATCTGCTTAAAATATAGACTAGCTACTATACAGAGAACTTGGATCTTATTATAGAATATAATTTGTGTTATTTTGCTTTCAACAGTCAGTACTCTGTGGCCACTTAGTAGATAACACATAAATCTCTTTCCAACATTGATCATTCCTTATAAAAAGAAGTCTGTGGTACTAAGTGTAAAGTTCTACGCCAATTTTTACAAGAAATTGGTTTTTAACCTTTCAGTTGTCGTACCGTAGCACAGAATGCAGCCATGCGTAGTCTGGAAGGTTCCATACATATATATCTTCACGCCAAGTCTCTTACGGAGTAGGAAGGGAGCACGGAGGAAAGCAACCCTATTAAAGTAATTTACTATTTAGTCTTCTGGGTTTATTAGATTTTACTTCGCTTAAGTAGAATTTTTAGGCTATTCAAAGGTTTTGCTACGCTGTCTGCTACGTCTAGGAACGGTCGACCATCTGTGAATGGACTGCGGTATGGGAATGAGATAGTTATTAAACAACTTTAAATGAATTTCTTCAGGATAATCAGTATCAAATGAACACCTAGAGCAAATTGTCTTTGTATTCAGCAGTTGGAGTTCTGTATTGCGGCAGTAGTAGATTTAATCCTGCATCAAGAGATTAGCTATCTGAAGAACTTTGCAGCACATTAAGTTACTTTTCTAAGTTATATTAAAGGCAAGTACAATCCTTAAGGCAGGTACTCGTAAGTACATGTACATTTAACATTTTGCTGTAAATGATAGCACCTCGTAGAGCATCTACGTAATATGATATGTAAATGAAACAGAATTTCCCGATATGTACCTACTCGTACGTGCTACAATAACATTGATATGTAAATTTGTAACATTATAATCATCAATACTGATATCATTTTGAAATATATCAGAGCGTTACAGGTTTGGTATAAGCCTGAATAAAATTTTACACTACCTTTGAATATATTTCGTATATATGTAAATCGAAGGCTGCCTCGTTGGTCTAGCGGTTGAAAGCGCGACTGCCCATCGGGAGGTCCCGGGTTCAAATCTCGGGATTTGTACCCGGGATATGAATCTATTGGATTTTTCTAATTTAGAATTTCACCATCTATTTCATGGGACTTAAACGTAACTAGTGAAACGCGGGGGTGTAAATATTACACCCCTCTGCCCACCCCTTCGGGGATTACAGGCGTAATGTTACGTTTATAAATCGAAATTACAAATGTTTTTCATAAAACTGTCCAATTCACTCTGTCAGTTATATCTTGATTAGAGCGTTCGGTTGTCGTCTTGTCACCTCGAGGGCGGGCCAAGTAATCATGTTTCTAACGAAGAAAAGCTTGTCTTGAAAATGAGCTTTTGTGAACAACCGCAAGATATTCAACTTTGAAGGAAATTGTAAAAGAACGACTTTAAAAAATTTCAAATTTACTCCGTCTCCGCGAGAATAAACTTCTGTTATATAAAACTGCTTAAGTTAGATCTTTGCACGGTGAATGTGATATTAAAAAACGGAGGTGGAGTAGCATTGAAAATATATGTTTAAATTTGTAAACAACAGACAGACAGAAAAACAAACAGACACAGGAAAAATTAATTTAAAAAAAACTGCAATCGAAACTCTCGTTTCAAGATTTTCTGCACTAGAATAAGGCAGTCGGATTAACATAATATAAATCATTTAAGTATATTTTTAATCACTTCTACAAAAGACAGTGTTACGTATTTATAATTGCGCCTACTGTCTTTAGAAAATATCAGAAATAAATGTATTATACTGCCTCATCATCGTCATCAGTCTATGTACTATCCTGGACATAGGCTCCCGTGATGTGTTTTGGCTATAAATCCAACGCTGAACATACGGGTTAGGGATTCCAGAGGACGACTTCTCGCTCCAGCTATGCTGCTATTTAGGCGTTAGGCTGCCCAGGCTGATATTTAGTTGCCCCTAGGTTGGTTACGCCATGCCGAGATCGGCCAGCCCTGAGTTTAGTCGCCTCTTAAAACATCTTGATAACTTTCTCCGCCCCGACATCTATACCTATATTGTACCTATTTAGAGCAATTTACAAATCCTATCAAAAATACATTATTTGTCAAAGCGGGACTTAAAATGTACCTTCTCTCTGCAACCACTAATTCCCTTTAAGATTATCCGGAAAGATTATTAAAAGTTTCGAGTTTCCGCTCAGTTCATTGCTTGTTAGACGGTTTTTCTTATAAAGCGGTGAAAGTAACGATTTAAGTTACAAATAGAATATCATTTTTTATTCTATCACGATGAAACTTTATAGAGAGTGTAATAAGTTGGGGGCGGCAAGCTTTAAAACAGTTTTTATGTATTGAACATAAAACTCTAAATGCAAACTAAGCTAAGTATTTATATCATTTCTACATAATGTAGTAGGTATATCAGCCGTCTGATATCTCAACATTCTTATTATCATGTTTAGAAATATTTTAAGGGATTAAAACGATTTGTTTTTTTAATTTTCAGAATTACAGACTTTCGTATTAATACAGAATTATATTTATTAACGATTTTAAATTTCATAATAAAGGGAGAAAACACTTCAAAATTGGCGTTTAGTTCCGTTGATAATTCATTTGAACAGGCTTTAATTAAAACCGGTTGAAGCGTATCAATTTTATATTCGAGGAAAATGTATACGCTTACATTAACTTTTGGGCGGTTCTGTATAATTAATTTGAATTATTTCATTAGCTTCGTTGTTAATCTGCTATATTAATTGTTAACTTTCTTTGTTTATTACGAAATAATTGGGGTAATAATATAATTACAGCAGATTATTCTTTTGCTGACTACCTACATTGTCGTTTGATTTAGTCTTGGAGCATTGTAGTGCAGTACATAATACTGTTTCTTCTTGTTTAAATTACTCACAATTACATTTTCATTCACTGAATAATAATTTCAAGTTCCTTGGGTTTTCGTGTCATAGATAAATAGATAACCAATTGAAAAATTACTTAACTTATCGCTTATGATTTTAATTTGTCTTGTAATTAGGCAGCTTTTAAGGATTTCCTAAAATAGTTATATTAATAATCGCCGGATTAATATCATTATCCTATCTCGACGGGGCTCTTGAATATCAAAATATATTTTATTTTCCTATAATAATAAGACATTTTACCAAAGTAAAACGTGTATTAAATATTGAGTCCGGTAATACTTTATCTATCCCCGTATCAAATTTTAACAAAATCCATCAACGGAATATATATTAGTTTTCGCGTAATTCCTGCTCAAATCAGATTTCGTATTTGCTCGGAGAAATGAGAGGTTTTTCTGCCGTAAAAAGTATCCTATATTTTGACCCCAATAACAAGGCATCACCACACCAATCTGATTTGTTAATTATTGTGTAATAAGCTGGATATACGAAAAACGGTTCCATCACTGCGATAGCGATTTTATACTCGTACAGACGACTTTTTTTTGGAAAAGACAATTTTTTGCATTAAAAGAAATCTTGTCATACGGATAGTGGAGTATAAAATAAAAAGATTATAAACGTAAAATCACGTCTGTAATCCCCGACGAGGTAGGCAGAGGAGAATAGCAGGTACACTCTAACGGTTTATTTGTTGATCACCTGTAACATGTAGTAAATTGTTAATAGGAACGGCTAATATTATGGCTACTGGTCGTTGAACTTAGGCAAATTATGTGAGTTTCAAAGCTATATAAAACGCGTTGAGTTTAATAATATACGATAATATACCAAAAAAAGAGACCAATGGCCGCATTGCTCGGCAGTGGTCCGACATAACAGTACGATCCGTCCACTGTTACGACCGATCATAAAACCGTCTTAGGTCGGAAAACAGAAGCATTTTCTTACAAATAAAATTTTATACTTTACGACATCACTCGTTCTATTATGGGGCTCTTTGCGAATTTTTTTACGAGGCCAGATTATTTTTGTTGGTACATTATCTGGTGTAGTTAAGGGCGCATTATGGCGGTGATTCCTTTTCGATGTAGGTTTAACACTTGTTGGTCGCGTAGTTTGTCATTATTGTTTTTGAAGGCTTAGATACTTTCAGCGTACCCAACTGCAGTAAAATACATTGTATTCCCGAAATTAATTGGATGACCAAATATAACGTGCTTCGTCATTGACTTCATCATTATTATTATTTTATTATTATTATCTTATTCAGTGGCATGTAAAAATTGTCATTTGTATAATGTTGTACATAAATGGACCATGCTCAAATAGTTATATACTTTAGCTCGTTTTAATCAAACTTAACGAAACTTTGTTTGTCGGAACACATAAAGTGATTTATTACCTATGAAACCATTTGGACCATTCAATAATGTACGCAACCCCCAAAACGTACAATTCGAATCATCCTAAATTTTCTTTTTATTACTGTACAATTATTATTGAAAGGCTGTTAAGCTATATGTTATTTGCTAATTAACTGAACTACAAATATTTTTCTCTATTTATGTTTTTACGTTCTACCGCAGTATTTTTTATGTTTTTAGTATATCTGTTGCATTTTCGTCTTTAATACACAAGTTGAATTTCATTTTTACTTTTCCTGCACATCCACATTCGAACTGTCCATACACTTGATACTGGAGCGCGATAGACATTGACACCCGCAATATCTGTGCGCCGCAAAATGAACGAGCTTTGAAATTCAGAGGAAAAAATGTTTTCAATATGGAGTATATTTCCGTGGTGCTTCAAACGCGACGCATTGTTGCACCCGAGCTCACATCGACGCATAGCGAGAAGGGTGGTTGAAAATCCGCTGCGGTATTTTCCCATGCGTTAGGCAAGTCATGCTTTCCAAAAATAGTAAGGTGTGGTAACGGCTTCATTTGAAATACAAAACTAAAAACTTTCGTGTCCCCAATTTAATTTATTAAAATGACAAATAGTGAATATTAGGGACAGCCATTTTTATACTGTTCAGTATATTATTCGTAAGCTTTTAGTTTTGTATTTCAAATGAAGCCGTTACCACACCTTACTATTTTTGGAAAGCATGACT
>DWME01007038.1:0-12992 GCA_018244795.1 Parelbella ahira ahira
TTTGTCGCCAGGTTGGAAGCGCAACTGCCGATCGGGAGGTCCTGGATTTGAAAACCGGGTCGGGTACTATTGGATTTCTCTAATTTAGAATTTCTTGTAGTGACTCGATGTCTGGATCTGTGCCCGGTATATGACAATAGGCTCACTATATATTACATGGGACGTAAACGTAACTGGTGAAACGTGGGAGTGTACTACACTCATCTGCCTACCCCTCGGGGGATTACAGGCGTGAAGTTACGTTTATAATGAAACCCACCAACAACTCTCTTATTATTCCAGTGTTGTACCTGTCAGAATGAAAAAGTTTAAGGACATAGTCTGCCACGCTAGCCTAGTGTGGCCTAATAGGCCCAAAAGAGAGCTAAAGAATAGCTTAAACGTGTGCACGTCGTATTCTTTTGTAGTTCAGAAGGCTGTGCAGAATTAGTAATAAAAAATAGGTGCTTTCCCGACTTTGATATAAGACTGTTCTTAGCATCTGTTCATGGTGACGAAGCAAGTTGCAAGCTGATTAATACCTGTTAGAATACCCAAGCCGCAATCCGGGCATCATATAGCAATAAAAAAATATTTTGTCAAAATTTTTACTCATATCCCTGAACTCGAAAAAATGTTGCTCTCTAATCATTTAAATTAAAGCACGGTTCGGTTGTACAAAAAGCCACCAATACAATGTTACCTTATATACAATTATTTAAGATCATTATGTCTCTCCCTAAAGAGCCGTAATGACCATCTCGACTCAATTATTACCAGCCATGCCGTAAAGCAATTACGGTAACAGACCACTTAATACAAACGACTCGGCTCACCGAATATTACATGCACAGATATTGGCGGTCTCAATATTTATGTAAATAATTATTTCCCCGTAATTGCAAGACCAAATCGGGTCGCGTTTCACACTAATGAACTCGAATGTAATAGATATTTTCTGACCTATTATAATACTAAATTGTTAAAATTGTGCCAACGTAATGAACAAAGATATTTTCTTTACGAAATAAACACACGTTTCCCCGTTTTAACAATGGAATGGAATACTATACTTTGGTCTGTTTGAATTGTAAATTAAGAATACGTTAAAATAAAATATGTTGATGGATAACATTATTATAAAACGTAAAACGCAACATCACGCCTGTAATTCCCGAAGGGATAAGCATATGAGTATAGTACATTGTAACGTTTTACCAGTTACGTTTACGTCCCATGGAAGTCACTACTAAAAATTCTATATTAGAAAAATCCAATAGCATCCGACCCGGGATTTGAATCCAGAACATCCCGATCGGCTGTCGCGCTTGCAACCACTCGACCAACGAGGCAGTCAATTTTACATAATTTAATAATTTTCTGTATATTTGAGGATCTCATTTTTATATACAATGGTTATGATAAAACGAATAGATTATAATGTTGAGAAATATTAATCAAAAAGTGAAGAGAACTTTAAATTGACAACTTGTTAACAAAATCAGAGACATTAATAACGTAATGATATGAAACAATAGAATTTTCTTCATAAAGTAGAACTACTACAGGGCTACGCCATGGATATGGTGTAGTGTATTACCGGAAAACCATTGATGGTAAGCCCTGTGATTTATAGGAGGTTTAATCACAGAGTTTGTATTAATGAACGGATTTTTATCAGATCTATACGTCTTTGAAAGGGGTTGAGTCTTTGTTATGACCGTGGAGCACGCCTGTGATAATTGCCAGTGGCTTGCGCGCCGGAAGCAGATAAAATATGTTCACGCACGCCTCGATAGGTGAGCGGAACCGCGCTCTGGAGTTATACGTAATCCGTTCTGACCTGTCTCGTTAAGGCCTTTTGTTATTCTAAAATATTTGCTTAATTCAATAAAAAGGGAATATTATTTTTTTGAAGTTTTCAATCTGTCAATTGTAATACCACTACTTGAGCGGTCTTTTTATTCCGAAATATTGATGCAGATTTATATTCCATATTTTATAACTTAATCAACCAATTTTCAAAGAAAATGTTTTGAATTTTTATTGACAACTACATACATATGTATAAACTTACGTATTATTTTTATATTTCTCAAATAATAACTGACGAATTATATACTCATTTTCAGCCCCCATTTTACATCCGTAGAAGTTCAAAGTTTTATGATTCTCTAGTGGGTGCTTACATCATTTAGGTAACGGCGTATACTTTTCAATAAAACTTAAAGTTTCATTTAATTTTTGGTATTAATATTTATTAAGTTAACAACAATTTTAGAACGTATAGATATCCTTAAAGAAATGACCAACCGTTGAAAAGGATTTGGAAATTTGCTCTTACATATTTATATATCGCGTCATTCGTATTGAGTATGATATGGAGCATCAAGTGTAATCTACAATAATGGTAACCACGTATGGAGAGAAATTTGAGAATACGTTTCAAGAACTGAAGTGCGGTGAAGTCGTTAAAACAATAGTTATCATGTTCAAAGATAAGAAACAAAACAAAAGGCCGAAGCCAACCAGAAGTTGTAAAGAGCAGTAGAATTGCTAAAAAGCACATTGGTGCACAAACTTTTGTAAATACTACAAGATTAGAAGTGTATGGGCGCTGAGAAAAGTTGCAGCGTACTTTGTATCTAGTACAGGTGATTCTGCATCTAACCGAACTTCGACTCAAAATGTGATTATGCCAGAACAGTCCCCGCGCCACCTTTATTCAACTTTTTCTCAACTCCTAATAGTGGTAACATTGTGAGAGTTCAAAAAAGCAATCTCGCTGAGAAGCGCGAACCGGGGGTTGGTAGAAACCAACCCACGGTTTATGGTAATGGTTCGCAGTCTATACCTTTGTTTAAAATTGAGCAATACTAGTTTTAAACTGCGCTTCTGGTTTTCACATGCCTTATACGATAACTGAGAAAGTTAGTTTTTGTGTCTTTATTTTGCTAGCGACTTGAAATAAATGAGTGAAAAATACGGGTTCAATCTTGATTTCATTGCTCGACACAAAGATGCATTTATCGAATATCATGTGAAATAATCGACTAATAAATCGAAAACCTTTAAAAGTTTTCAAAACACGTGTAGAGACTTAATCGCAATATAGGATTATTGAGTTTTATTTGATATCTACCCGTACATACGTTATAGAAATATTTTACATTCGAAATTTCGAGGTGGAATACGAAGTGTGAAATGAAAATGATTTTGCAGTGAGGGAACTGTAATGTAACATAGATATACCCGGCGGCAACGTTGGGCGGACGACGGCGAGGTTCCGGCCCGGCTTATCACAACCGATAACGCTCGCTACATATATTACTAACATTATTGTATAGCTCCACATTTTGACCCAAATATGTAATAACATTTCAATATAAAGCGGATTTAAGGGATTCAAAAGGATACCACGAACCCGACATGCTTAACTGTTTTGCTGAATGAGAGTTTTGTTATTTGTTTTTTGTTTATCTACGACGAAATGATGAAGCGGATTACGTGCAAATAAAACATTTAAGTTTACAGAACGTTTCAGGGAACCGAATAATTTATTATTGATAACATAAACATAACTGGGAAAGTGTGTCGTCGTGTAAACATTCCTTTGCCGTTCGTATTCTGCATATTGAAGAAAATCGATGATACTTTTTCAAAGCGATCCCGTAGAACCAAGATAGCTCCGTTTATTTCCGAAATTAGTTCCCAACTATAGCGTTATCGAAACTTGTACACGGCTCGATTGGCCCAATCTGTGTAATATTACACAAGTTCTTGATTAAATTTAATAAAACCAAGACGGTTAGCTAATTGCGCGAGGCAAGTTTCATTAACGACTGTTCGATTCGCACGGAGTGCCGACAGATCCGATCGATCTGTCGCGGCTCCCCGTGAAATTTCATCGAACAAAAGATCCAACGGGAATTTTAATTCTATATCACGGTTATGCTATTGAATCATTCTAAAATGCGGAGACGAAATTGAGGAGCAAGCGAGCGGGAGAGGCACTTGTGCTTAATGAGATCTATAAATGCTGTTACGCGATCTAATCAACGATTCTGTCCGATTTTCTTTATTACATCCATTGTTCATTTATATAATTAACGTGAGGAGAACTCTCGGTAAATACTTAAAAGGAAATGGAATATTGCTATGGTGATATAAAATAGCATTCAACATAAGGGAAATCATTAGTTATATATCGTCGAAAATTGAGAGAGCTCGATGAAATCGTTTATGTGAACACTTTGATTTGAATGCAACATTGTATTATCGGCTACAATTTGAGTATTGAAAGCGTTTGATTATTAATATATTTGTAAAACGGTATTTAGTGTTTCAGTATTCATAGCTCCCAAATACGTTTATGTTTCGAAGTGCTCATTACCGTCACCTACTGATACGTTATTGATCGTTCGACAAAATAATTATTTATTTTCGGCCGTTTCGTCCGACTACATGATAACCGTTGCAATTACTATGTTTTAAATGTAAATAAAATAATACAGCACACGACATTAATTACGAAAAAAAATTATGGTTTATTTATAATAAAAAATCATATAAATGCCATAATTATAGATAACTCCAAGCGATACCTAAATTTGTCATTTACATATTTAGGTAAGATTGTAGCTAGGTGAAAAATCGAAGGGATGACAGTATCGGTTTCGACATTTTATTTGCATGTCATATCGTCTCAGTGTGACATAAAATGTTACATTTGTTTCGGCGTCATTGAAATCAAAATCGTAAATCGAGTTTACGCTTAACCGAATTTTATGTGCGAACGGTGCATAAGATACATCTCTTTCATGACAGGGGTGAAGAAGATCGATCGATGAAGAGTTCGGCGTTCTGAAATTGCACTATCAGTTTTAAATAACCAATAATACGTAATGTGAAATATTAAGGGTATATATAATTTCATTTAATAGAAACGAAGAAACAAGACTTATAAGCTGTTTGTACAACTACAGAATAAATAAATCGACAGCCTATTTCTATTTAAGCAAAAGAATAGTTTTCAGTGATTTAATTGTCGTTGGGGACGATAGGTATGGCTGGAACTGTGGAAAGTAAAAATCGCCGAACTACATATGTCAACGGTTTTCGAAATGACGCACTTCCGGTCGCCATGTGTCACGTGCGATTCATGCGGCGCGGCTGTGTCGGCTGTCGATACGTCGCTGTGTTGACAGTGTTAATAAAATTATTTGCTCACAGCTGATAGAAACATTTAAAGCTTTGTTAATTAACTTTTTTTTAAAAAGATGAAGGCAAACGTATTTTAAATGTACTTTTACTTTAAATGCTTTATGTATTACGTGTAAACTGGATGGCGGTAAAAACTTACATATTGTGTTGAGTATTCATTTGTTGCTTAACAATATTTTATTTAAGTTATTTACCTTTCTCATGGAGGGCAATATTTTTTTAAATAATTGTAGGCATCGTTTTTTAACAGTGTACAAATTAACTTGCTATTAGCGATAGCGCAAACGTAATTTTGTTAAAGTTGTGAACGAATACGTTCAATGAAAAACATGAAACGTTATCCAATGTAACTGAAATACCTTCAACTAACAAAACATTTATACACAAGACAAGACAATAAAGCACGCTTTGGTGATTACACAAAGTTGTTATTAAACGTGCTGAAGCACACCTCGTTAACTCCACTCGGAATCTTAACACGAATAGGTTCAGCGGTTACCGCTTATTAAACTTCGTTTCACCTTCAACTTATACCACGGCTTACGAGTACCCATTAACACTTGTAAGACTTGTAACTATTCAGACTTTGTTTTGCATAATTTTGCGGTGTTTCAAAAGCTGAATTTTTGCTTCAACTCTCAAAAAATGAAAAGTCTGAATATACATTTTAATTATAACCGTGTAGTTCCTTTTCGTTGATTTAATTTATATGAAATGTTTTTTATGTCGGAGAAGTGTAATGAGCTGCATGGATTTCTTTATTAGACTAAGTTATTCATAAATTGGTAGCGTATGAAATTAGAGTAGTTTTCTGTGGGCCACATTTTAATACTTGTTTCAACAAAAAATAATGGAGAGAAAAGTTTAATTAAAATCGAACCTCTTGTACATACGCATATACTGGCAACATTGTCCAAACAAACGCTATTTTAATTTAAAACCGAACAACTCGTAAATATCAATATTTCATTTTGTTAAAATATACCTTACAAGTTGTAGAACCATAATAAGTTTTAAAATGTTTTACAAATGTACTTAATGGGCAGATAAGTGCACGTATAAAAACAATAAATATGAAATTGAGATTTAATAAATTAAGTTTGCCTGAGACCGGTCGAAACATTGATAATGGAGGGATTGCGCCGTGAAAAAGCTCTCCGAGTCCGATGGTGAACGTATAGCGGATATAAAACCGGCATTAATTTAATCGAAACTCCTCTTCATTAGTTGCATTCGTGCGGTTGAACGGGCAAACAAATAAAAATGTTTGATCTCGCCAGCTATGCAATTGGAACGATATTCGAATCACTACAATCGGACGGGCGCTCCGTCGGTTATCGTTTTGTTGCGAGTTGCTAATACTCTCCATTTATATTTATAGAAAAACGTCAGAACCATTCATCGTCCGCATATTTGAACTTTCCGCTTTTAAAATATCGATAACGTCAATGGACATTCGGATTGCTTTTTATCTGATCCTGAAGCAGTTCTAAATCCGCATTGAATTAGATATATTTTTGTGCCAAGAACAGACAATCGAGTAGCGAGACAAAGCGAACTTTGTAAAGCACTTGAAAAGAGAAAAACTCGAACGAGAAAAAAAGTTCGACACCTGCACGGTTTTTCTTATTTCCACATCATTGGAATAGGTTTCCAAGTTCCCAGCGGAAGGTATTAGTCCGTAAGCGTAAAATTGCGTGAATTTTAATTGCTTTACGGTTTGTCCGACAAAACTCTGGCCGCTATCGTCCAATCTCGTAATGAAACCCGATGTAATTGATAAGAAATTTTACGGATTACACTAAACATTACTTTTCTATTTTCAGAACTACGGCATGATATTATCTTTTATTTCCAAAACTGCTACCAATTTCAGTAAATAAGGGTATGCTGTAGTCTTAATATATGCATTACGAAAGTTTCATTTTGGAACGAGGCTATAAATGAATAGCCAATTTATTTTTATAATTTCTACATTGATTGCAATGGATAAATTGTCAAAACGCTGTAAATGTAAAAACCATACGAAAGACAGGAACAAATAAAAAAAAAATAACAGATAATGTACCATACCATTAAATAAAGTAGAAAATTCACAGTACTTATTGGAGCTCAAATAAATGAGGAAAGAAATGAGCTGTAAAGAAACTGGCTGCGAGTAAGCAAATGCAAACGCAGTAGAATAAAATATTTGCAGTAGAAGCGATTCGCAAAACTAATAAGCCGTTGAAGATACGGGCGGAGACACGTAGGTAGGTGCGGTACTCGAGTCGAGTGGCCTGCCGCGTTCGTTAGCTACCACGTGATGGAGGAGTCCCACTCTTCGCCTCTTTTCATTAGGAAGTAATTCAGAGTGCCGGGCACTCTTCCGCTTCATTCCTCCACGTTTGTGCCGAGGAGAGTGCTCGTGGCCTCACTGAATCAGGTAAGGCTTTTGTGACAAGATTAAAGAGAACATGGTTTCTCGGCGCCCGGATGTATTCTCCGTGTTCTAAATTTGGAATTAGAGCTCCGGATGTCTCTCGAAAAATTGCACCGCTGTTTCGCTAACCACTTGTTGTAAACATTTTCGGGCTTTTATGTAATTACAGTTACGAGATAAAGTCTTATACGTTTGTATGTTTCATATTTAAATGTATAAAACTAAAAATGAGTGTCTATATTTGCGTGCTAACCTTATAATTATCTTTATACTTCATGCTGACAATGAAACTGGTATGCTATTTTCATTCCAATGCAACGAGTAAAATATTATTGTATTTGCACGAAAAGTATAGGAGTTATATCTAGTTATCGACGGCGCCATAACGTACATTTTTAAAATATCTTCTGATTTGACGCGCCCAGAGACGTATAGAAATTTCCAAGACGCGATGTACCTTCATCTCGGCTTGGATCCTGCGCCAAAAATTATTACAGAACGAACTTTAGAGAAATTACTCGTCCGTCCGTTGAAATGGCGTGTGAGAACAATTTAGTCATGCGTTCCTGTTTACGTCTATATCACAACATGCGGCCAAGGAAATCTTTTTAAAACGAACTTAATTACGTACTCAATTACAGCTCCAATGTACACAACTGAACAGCGTTTTGAAAGACATATCTTTGAACTACGTAAAATGAAGTCATAAAATGTAGTGTATGTAAGACTACGTTTTTAATTTAACGTTTAAAAACATTTATGAGCGGTAAAAAGTTAATATCATTGCTTTTAGATTAACAAAATATCTAATAAAGGAGTTACAATAAATTGGCTCGGTGTACATACGTATAAGAAAATTTTCAGCAGTACAAGACCTGACACTGATAGGAGTGATAATAATAGTTTTTGAGCGTAACATTAGTTTACACTAATTGAAATTTAAATTCGCACAACGCTTGAGAGAACACGTGGCTCTGATATTAGATTTAAACATTATTCAAATTAATGACGAAACCTATTAATGTTGTTGTTGATAATTAAATATTGATATTACAAATATGATTTATGATGTTATTAATGTACTCATCGAATTTCATAAAATATAAATTTATGAAAACCCAGCTTTACTTTCAACATTTGATTAATCATCGGTAATTCGAAATTAGAAGCAACGATTGCCATTTTTGAAGAAAAAAATGAAAAATAAGTTTGTTTAAAAGATCTTATTATACGAACAAACGAACAAGCTTACAAGTTAAGCGCTTGCTCATTACAAGACCCGGGGGAACCAAAAAATGTAAACGGAGCTTCAAGTTGACCCTTGTGCCTAGACGAAGCCTATTAAATAAGGTCGGTCCACTTAAAATGGCCCTTGAGATCGAAAACCCGATTTACAGGACACTCTTAAAATAAGCGATAAAAATTATAATTATCCTTAATGTCCCGTTCAAATTAACCTCGTTATATAGGTTATGAGCAGGGAGAATTGGTTTAGTATGTATCTTAGTTTAGTTATAATATGTCCATAGGATACATATAAATATGAATTATTACTTACCTAGATTGATCCTGTTAAGATAACATGTTGAAGTATCATTTTTATGTTCATAGTGTTGCAAATGCGTTGCAAGTGCAGGCTCTGTTTATGTTCGTCCAAAAAAGATTCTACTCGTTTAATGCCCTTTTTAAATCGAATCTATTCATATATGCTTTATTTACACGACTGTATATATTATTACTATTAATAGAGAGTCAAACATGAATATGTCGGAACAGTTGGCGTGTATATTGCTTCCTTTGTTTATTTAGTGATTAACAGTTTTTTATGAATATTGTTCATTATGTGCTTATATTTTACTAGAGTCGTGCGTAGGGGGAAAATTTGCTAGGCTAGCAGTAAGTAGGAATCTTGTATATTTCTAAAACGTAACATCACGCCTGTAATCCCCGAAGGGGTAGGTTGAGGAGTGTGGCACACTCCCACGTTTCACCAGTAACCACTTAAAAGTTCCCATGGAATAGGTGGTGTTCTTATTGCTATACATCGGGCACAAGTCCGGCTACTACTACTACTACCAAAAATTCTAAATTAGAAAAATCCAATAGCACCCGACCCGGGATTTGAACCTAGGACCTCTCGATCGGCAATCGCGCTTGCAATCGCTCGACCAACGAGGCAGTCGTATCTCGTATATTTCTATTTATTATTATTCTATTTACCCGTTTAATTGTAGTTTATTTTAGTAAAGTTTTTTTTTATTTATATATAATATATTTCTCCAAAAAAAATTATTACTGCTGTATTTAAGACTTGATATAATAACATTTTAAAACCGTACAAAAAGTTCTGTAAGGAATGTTAATATTTACAATTAAAAGCCAAATACGTAGGATGGAATTTACGGATATAAAAACGGTAAGCAATCAAACATATTGTGTTAGCGTTTACGTCTTGAAACGGTTTTAAACACTAGACAGATATATAGTATTCGTAAATTGACCTAATAATAGGCGATTACGTACAACTAGCAAGGAGGTATTTACGCAAAAAGCGTATCGCTCGGATCAATCTGCGTTTATCGCCGGACGAAATCTGTAGCGCGTGTGTAAGGCACGTACCACGCGCAGTATCGCGCCCGGCGATCGCGTAGCGAACGATATTAGTACCATTCGTCTTTGTCGTACCGTTTTCTAATTTGAATAATCGTAGGTGAGAATGCGGTGTGATTTGCCGCAAGGTATGGAACCTCTAAGACTCAGCTATAAGACGCTATACATATATCTTTCTGATTGCCGTAAGCTCCTTCCGCTATCCCGACCGGCGAACGTTTCGCAAATCCCCACCAACAAAACGAAACTCACATAACTAAGTAATACAAAAGAACAAGGAAAAATAAACGCGAAGTGAGAATTTTCTCATTACACCACAAATCAACTGTTAAAACAAATATTTAAAAAGAGAAAGGAATTCGCAGACTACAAAATGCCCCTCATCCCTGGCTACTGGGAAACGTGAAATCCGATTTAATTTATTTTTATCGTGGGGCTTTATAATTTCATTTTCGCACTTTCCATTTCGAGAGAACGCCGGCGCCGCGGACTGCGCTCTATCCGAATGAGATCTCTACGAAATCAGGTACAAAAGAACGATAATGAACGCTCACTGCTTGCTACGTAATCTAAATTATTATACGAGTCGAAATTTTTACTTGGCAGCGAAAGAAATCTACTTTATCTCGGGCACCGGGAGATGTTTAATAAAATTAAAACGTCTGAGTCTGAGAAGGGCCTCTTTGGATGTTTACGGTGGCTCTGTAACAGTATTTCGATTCTAATTTTCTCTCGTCTCTCGACGAATGACGCTTTAATCGTCTGCGACTGCCAGTGTGTTTTCAATGTTAAACATTTTCGATCCTTCGCTGCGAACGAGTAAAGTGAGCTTAATAGTATGCGTTTCATTAAAATTTTGACTGCTTACATGTCTATGTATTTACGATCAAACTTTAATACCTATTATTCTTTAAAATTGTCAAAACTATATCAATTTTATTGAGATAATTGTTATAGTTTTAATTATAACCCCGAAGCGATTTAGATAGTGCATTATCTTCTGTATAAAATGTAATTCTAGAGTACGTAAGATAGAATTGATGTAAAGAGAAAATATGATATCTTCTAAATACAAGAAAACACGGCCGAGGAGCTTCATCGTCTTCGCGGTGCCACTAATCGACTCCTCCCACCTTTCTGGCCTATCTCCATTTGTCGACTTCCTTGTCCCTGCCAACCGGACACCTCACTTACCTATATTAAATTCATAACTTGTTAAATACAACTTTTAGAAAAAAACGAGACAGATAAGAGTACTGAAAAGATTCAAGGGAGAGAATATCTCGTAACATCTTCGGGAGTCGCTGTAGGCGTTATCCTCGGCGATTATCCTTTGACATTTCATTTCGCATCTTCGCCATTAAGGGGTACATTCAAAATACAATATAATTAAGTATCATAGAGATCATCTGAGATTATATTCAAGCAAGTTCTCTAAAACATCCTGAACGACGGAGACGGCTCGAAATAACCGTTCCGGTAATCATGAATTGTCACACCAGTGAACTGAGCCGTAATTAAGCAAATGCAGCATGTAACGCGAGTCGCTGGGAGCTTGGCCCGCGACGAGCCGCTCGCTCCAGCGCCGTATTGTTCCCCGTAATGATTATATAACTGTACTTTTACTGCACAATTAAAATTTAACCGGTCCTAAAATTATACGGAAGATTGTGCAGTACTATTTCATCTCAACGAAGCGCAACGAACCCGGCAAAAGGATGTTCGTTAAATCGGAAAGTAGGAGTACGACTAAATATAACATAAATTGGATACCCGGGTATCCAGTAGTTCAAAGACGTCGTATTGCCTAGGTAAAATATTAAGCCATTAGCAGATGAAACTTGATGTGGAAGACTGAATGGAGTGAATTATTGTCAAGGCAGCGTAATGTGAAAAAGTAACATTTGTAAGTAGAGCAGTGAATTCAACTGGAAGATTAAAAATTTCTTGGGTACTTCACGAGCGTACTTGGAGTTTCTGAGATACCATATTCGAAATAATAATGCAATGGAAGTCTAACTTAAATAGGATTTAATATTCCTATCAAACAGGAACTTTGCTGAAGGAGCGTGTGTAATCAAAATCTGCGCTGGGAAACTTTCTCGAGAATATTTTGCAATCGCAAGGGGTGGTCATTGAAAAACTGAAATGAACTTGTCGCTTAAACTAATTTCTTTCCCGACTCTGTGTTATAGTAGTCGTTTCATGTTGCACCAGTTTCTATCCAACCGACTTGTTCACAGTTTAAAAATCAATTTCTTTAAATTGATGTAGACTGAGGGCAACTTGTGAGGTGTTTACTTCGTCCGAATGGCGTCGGTGGGGAATGTGAAATGAAAACTTAAACGAGGAATCTCCATTTTGAAAATAAATAACACAGAAAAAATATTCGCTGTAAATAACGATAGCGAGTGAAGTTTCGACGGTTTCACGAAAATGTATTAATGTCGTCGCGATAGTATTTCATTTCCTTCGAATGGCATAAACACTTTTCCATTTAAGACGGTCTATTCTTTCGCCGTCTTTGTTAGTAATTGATATTTACGATTCTATTTAAAGGGAAATATCTGAAGAGCGACTAATGGAATGAAGTTCTTTCGAGTGTAATTGGAATAAATTGTTCCGAACACAGTAATGATACAGTTGAAGACGTTAGTGTTCTTTGGAGAGGGAAAAACTATTAAACGTGACTAAGTAGGTTTGCGACAGAGAGAACGGAGTGGCCCTTGTCCTTCAAGTGCGCAATTAGTCCAGTTTG
>DWME01007039.1:0-12992 GCA_018244795.1 Parelbella ahira ahira
TTATTGCTTATGCCCCACTTGTACATCGAATATATATAAATGGGGTGGACCTTTTAGAAAATCAACTACAAATATCTTATTACGAAAGATGCGAAATGCCCGCTAACTAACATGCACTTTCTAAGTACTAATCACCATGAACCAACAAAGGACCTGTTACTCGATGATTGATACCAATGGCGGCCTCCATTCCGCATTCCTGACTCATACACCCACGTGTCTTGCTTAGTTCAGATACAATATCCAAATCACCAATTCATATTGCTTTTCGGGGAACAATCTCTCCTAGAAAGTATGACTTTAGCGACGTAACTTACATATGTACGTATGTATGTATTTTCGGAATAGTCTTTCCTCTAATACATATGATTATTTTTATTAAACAGCTGCATTTTTCTGTTCAAAGTTTCTTAACTATCTATGTATAAATAATTAAACTATGCAACGCCTTTATATGTACTTGTATTTTTTACCATGATACATCTATTATTTTCGAACCTAACTGAAGTTACTGAAGACCTTCTTGAGTTTCTGCCAATCACAGCGAAGAGTGTAGGTATCAGCGGTGATTCGCCTCGAACCTAAAATTTAGATTTCGGACATCTCGAAAAAACATACGTAAGTTAATCCGCAAGGTACCCAGTATAATAATGTTTATAGACAGACACTCGCGAAACATTTAATATGTAGTAGAGCACGACTATTTAAATATTATTATTAACAACTTAAACCTAAACGTTCCCTTGTCGTCAAGTTATTGGAGCGTAAAATAAAAAAACCTAACTTAATTAAACACAATAATACAATTACCATTAGTGACACTTAGAGGAGTCATTCATTCGCGTAATTTATTATTATTAACATTGCAATGATGTAATTCTCTTGGGAGGTAGGGTTATCCCTTTTGATGATAATATATTAAAATATTTAAAAAATTATTAAATAGTTTTTATATTCTAAACAAGCGTGTGCACATAAAAAGTGATAAATATAGATAGAAAGAGCACGTTAGTTCTGTAAGGATAGAATCTATGGTACTTCGTGTGGAAGCTGGCATGACGATATAAAAATAGTGAAGTAGAGCTTAATATTATCGTATTTGTCGATGATTATTTGTTATACGCGCGGTGTTCCAGCGCCAGATGACCTTGCTTTATCCGCTGCAGATCACAATGTTATGGTATTGTTGAGAGGCAAGGTCACAGCGTAATTACTGCATAGAGAAAAAGTCAGTGACTCACAAATGTACTCAAGCTTTATCCAAACACTTTAGTAACCGTTTTAATAACTGTTACTCGTATTTAACTACACTGTAATTTTGAGCTTTGAAGTTCATATAATATCAATTTTGTTATATCATTCTTTTTATACATGGAATTAATTTTCTATTTAGCAACATTACACGCATACATTTGTGCTTATTTAAGCACACTAGAAATCTGGCCATGGTGAAAGGTTATAATATAAAGTTATAATCAAAAGTTCTACATAATATTTCCGAGTTGCTGTTCGTATATCAAACAGTTAATACTGGACCAGCGTTCTGTAACATGTTTCAGTACTCAAGTAGATATAACGAGGTGGAAGTCACATAGAAACCGGAAGGTGCAAATAGATAACTATATTGTGTTAATCTAAAGTTTTCTCATATAAAACTTGTAACCATTATTCTGTATTGCGGATATGTAATTAGCTCCTCCAAAAGTACACTTACGAGATGAAAAAGGAAGACAGGGCAATCAGATGTCGTTGTTTAATAGAAACGTTATGAACAATTGATTGCTATTCACAATTTTGCGTCCTTACCTATGTACAGGAGGATCATAAAAAATGGTTTATATTAAATATAAAAAATATTGTTTAATTTACGAATGAATCAATTGCTGACCATTCAGTATATGATTGATATATTTGGGAGTGATATCAAGTCAAGAGGGTTCAGAAGTATCTAAAACCGGCTTGCATGTTTGAAGAGAACGATGAATGTATAAGAAGATTATATATGTAGTTTGTAAAGATTTGACTGATATTTTCTTACCTTATGTTCTCTGCATACCCCGCCAAGGACCTGGCGTGATGATGTACTAATAATACCTTACTGTCACTGAATGTTCAACATCCGTCGGTTGATGATGAACTAGATCTGAGCGTCGCGCGTTTCAATTAAGGTCACTTAGTCACAAATAACACGTCCCAATATCACAAGCTATTCATATATGACACAGGTATATAACGACATTCATTTGTAGGTAGACATTACTTGTGGAATAATCGTGATTGGAAATGTACTGTTAACTAATGAATTTCTAGTAGATATACTCTAACAATATTTATATATCGTGACATTACCAATTAATATTCAGTGTGTACATTAAAATAATTAATTATTGTAGAAAAATAGTGTCAAGGGTATAATTAATTAACACAATAGTTACTAATTAATTATCAGCAGACCCGTTTAAAAATGGAGCAATATTAAGGCTTCATTTTTAACTACATGCTGATAATATGTTTTTTTATGTACAATCGAGACACGTACAAAAACAAGTTGTTACACAAATAGGTGTTAAGGGCTAATATTTTAATAAAATTGTCGTTTTACAATGTCTATAATTATTGTCGTTAATTTTAAAATAATAAGAAAATAAATATTATGCATATTACTTAGCTGTCGTAATAGGTGCTCTGTTGCAATTGTTATAACATTGAAAATGTTTAGTACTCTAATTTGCCTACTAAACACTAATTGAGTAATACTCATGTATTATTATTCCTGTTAAGGAATTATTATCAGTAGAGATAGAGTAGCAATGATAACTCAGTTGTGTACAATTTTACCTTCCATTTCAGGAGTTCCAGATTCGAGTCCTGGCGTCCTTCTCTAAAATTGTCTGGCAAATTATGTATATTCTAATCATTATATTGTACTAGCTGTAACGCTGACGGAGAACATCATGAGGAATTGCGCACACCTCAGACTTCCCCATGATGTAACAAGTCTGCCAAACCGCACTTGGCCAGATTAAGGCCTTAATTTTTCTCATTTTGAAATAAGACCCAACAGTAGAACAATCAAATACTATTCATGATGAAAAGACTTGTTCTCATACATACAAACGCCATCTCAAACAGTGTAAGTATTTTCATAAATACCTTAATCATCCGAGTAGGTACTGCGTATAAAATTAGTCAACTTACCTGGAAAAGATAAAAACATTTACATAACTTATCTCTAAATACTTTATAACATAGCAAACACGGGAAAACTGTACCTATATATAACATTAAACCTTGACGCCAACAGAGACGCGGTGTCAGAAACGAACTCAATGGAATATAGAGAAAAACCGTAAAAGTGACATGAACTACAAAAACTTTTCTAGTAATGTAGAGGGCAAAACAATACACTAAAGTATATTATGATAAGAAAATGATAAATATTTTATGATTGCTACTTTTGCCAGCCTGCACTGCTGTAGCTACGTACGAATAATTATATTCCATAATTTATTGACTTTGTTTTTAGCCCAACAGTGTGATAAATCTATATTTATCATACTGTTGGGCTAAAAATAAAGTCAATAAATAAATCATAGTACTGACTTTATCGGATCACCACGCTTTTTGCAGCGACGTATAAAAATGCACGTATGGTAAAAACGGTGTAATTTCGCTGTCAACTTCTGAAACGAGTTTTATTCGGTGCGCATAGCTGCATGTAGCCTTAATTGGTTCTGACAGTGAAGTATTGCAAACAAGCCGTAAATTGTTTTTAGAGCCGGCCCAACAATTCCGACAAACAATGTTTCACTTCACCAAACAAGTTCGGTATCGATGCATATTAGTTCACTTGTGAAAGGAAAATATTACCTGATTTTCCATTACCCCCACCCGCATGCCCAACGTGGGGATCTTGGGCAAAAACCCTCTATGAAAGTGCACAGTTAGGGAAGACCTATGTACACCACTGGACAGAAACTGACTTATCATAACGATGATGGTGATGATGAACAGAAGTTTTCCTCATATTTTGACATAGGGAAACATTTTCAGTGGAAGACGAATAATTTTGTTCTATTGACACATTTGTTGTCTAAGCAACATTATCCCAAGTGATGATTGACCTGTATTCTTAAGAAAAATTTAAGTTTAAAAACTATCTTTATATTAATGTACATTAAGACATACAACTGTTCCAACACATGTACGTAATCAGTATAAACATCAACATAACATTCAAAATCAACCCAAATCAACATAACAGAAGCTGCCAATTCCAACTAACCTATGGAGTGATTAAATTCTAAGATCGTCGTACGTAAAATTTTCCTTCCTTTTTGTGCACAGTTACACTATTAAAATCGTTTCTCGAAGAATAGAGATTTTGAATAATTGATTGTTCCGTTGTCCATGGACTTGCCGCTTCATGCTATGTAAAAAGAAAATATTTTTTCTAAACAAAATGTATCGATGTCCTATTATACTCGTATATCTGGGCTGGAATTAAAGTAATAATAATAACTGAAATCCTAAAACACAGTACAGTCAATTTACATAGCAGTTATACCTGTTGGCTTGTTTTGGGTGTGGCAGAGTTAGTTATTACAAACCTAATTCATGAGGTTGGTAAATATTTAAGCTACCTGAGATATTAAAAATAGTTTTGTTCCAAATAAAATCCATATTAGAAAATAAGTCCTATTCATGGTCTAACCATGAAATATTATTACTGTCCCTATTTCCGCTGGCAATCACAAAAAAACAGCATGACTCTTTAGAGCTGATGAATTCGGTACGTAGACCAATTAGATATTACGTAGGTGTGGATGTAGCAGAGACCATTAAATACGAGGTCTCTTGAATGATTCATAACTACTTCTTTAACATAGAAAAAGTTATGAAACATTTCGACATTATATTCTTATTTTAAAAGTCCAAGTTCTCTTCAGGCTTACTGTAGAACCAGACGGTTATGTGCAGAGATGTCCTCGGGTATTATTATTATTACTTTAAAGCTAACTTTGGTTATTGAGTTTCAAACGAAGCTATTCCAAATTCAAACATCGTTAGGTGCTTTCTTCCACCGCAGATGTTATCACGCAAAGCATTGTTGCGCTCAAGAATGCCATTGTTTAGAACATGATCGGGTCTTGTTGGGTGAAGCTTTCTACTATTGTATTCATTATAGCACAGTAAATCACACATTAACCTATAAGACATGCATATTTAAAGAACAATAAAAAATATGATATGGATACGAACATTAATAGAGAAAGAGCAAGTATCGTGTACGTACGGTCTCTGTTTAAGTTGATACCTCTGACGCATGGTGGCGGCTCGAAAAAATTACTAAACAAATATGTACATTGAACACTGAACTGGTACACCGAATGGAAACACTAGCAAATTGGTTGTTCACTCCGTAACCACAGCACGTCGGGCGTTATCACCGCCATCAATCGGCGACGCGCGCTCACGTGACTATACGGCGGGTTTTGTGATGGGTTTACGTTCGCATAAAAAATTCACTAGACACGTAAAATGTGTACATGCAGGTGATGCGAGGATGTAATTATGTGTTGCAGAGCGGTTGGCAGCGCGACTGAACGTGGAATGGAGCGTGGAGCGAGACGACATGGGCTCGCACCTCGCTGTGGCAACCGCGGCCGCGACACCGCCGTGCACCGTGCAATCAATTTATGCAAATTACAGACGGGATGGAACCAGTGGACACGGATAAATTGCCTATCAACTCCATTAACCGTATCTGCATGCGCGCACCAAGTGACACGATACATGATCTACATACATATGTCCGTGTATATAAAACATGTACTAAGACAACTTTATAGGAAATTGTATGCAAACAGCAAAATTCTTTAAACGCAATTAATACATCTATAATTTTAGCAAATCCGGTCACACCAAGAAAGTACCCTTAATTATTATGCCAAGATCGTGAAACAAAATGCTATAGATATTTCTATATGTCGCAAGTGAAAACCTTAGAAGCGAACCGAAATTTTGAGTTGACAATAAGTGGAGCAGTGTCACAATACGTGACTTGGCAATTGGGCGTTCCGCGCTATTGGCTTCGTTAGAGTTTATTGCCACTCTCACCTGTTTCCTACAATAACTTTGTGTAACACCCGATCTTGGCAAATAACGATTACGAGCTCTGCCCAGCTGCGATATGGTTTTTCAGAAGCCTCGGTCCATTGTACGGCACGTTGTTAAAAGCCTTACGACATTTTATACAAATATCCTACTTAGTGCCAAAAAAATATGACGTTTCAATCGACCTACAGACAATGACATTGAAAACTAAATTTCTATTTACGAGTATGTTGTAAATTATTTTATGTTGAGAAATGTATAAATTTGCATAAACACAATATTATAACTATATATAAAGCTGTGTTATATAGCATACGATTACTTGTCTTTCATTTCCACCTACATAAGTATCTTCTATTTTCAAAAGCGAAACTTCCAAGTACCTGCACTATTTACAGGACGAACTGCGAAGTTCATTAATAAACTCGTGCCCATAATATGCGCTAAAGGGACATAAGTTTCACCTCTTAAGCGCTAAATTGCTATTTGACTTTCAGGACCTCTCGCTCCCTGGAGTAGGCTTCAAATAGCTAAGCTCATTGATGTTAAGTACTTAGTGCATAAAATACCAGTTTTATCTGACCGCGTTCAAAGAAAATTCTTGAAAATTAGAACTCAAAGAAAGTTCTACAAAATTAGAACTGCGTTCAAAGTAAGTTCTAGAAAATTGAAACCGACTTCAAAGAAAGATGTAGAAAATTTTTGTTTTTATGCGCATTTGCGGGCTACTGAACAAAATAAAGACTTCGACAGTTTTCTTCTGTCATCAACGGTAACTTTAACTTCACATTTAACGGAATACGAATTCTTACAAAACTAATATTTATGTAGTATCAACATCTAGAAAAAATAGCATTAAAAAAACACTATGATTTTGAAAAATAAAACTTGTTTGTTTCTCCATTATGTAGGTACTTATTTACACATACTTACATGTTCTCATAGATACAATAAGAAATTTTTAAAAAAATTACAACGCATAGAAACTTTCATTCCCTGTTTTTTCACCCTTACGGGAGTGGTATTTGTTGTTCAAATGTAATTTGGACCAAACGGAAAGTGTACCCTCGCAAACAAAACAACAATAAATACTCCGATCGGTTTCAATAGCTACCGATATTAAAAATACTAACATTTGGAAATCGGTGTAAAACCCCTAAAACAACTTTATATGCATCAATAGTACATTTTCTTTTATATCAATGTAAATAAAGTTGTGATTACAAAGGTATTTATACGATAACACTTAAATAAAAAAATAACTGTTACAACTTCTCACGTGTGTTATTATCGTTTACTTCCTCTTGAGAACATGTCATCGCACTTGCTATAGAATAAATTGCATAGTGACTAAAGTTGACGATTTATTGGGAATTATTCGGCCTACAAGCTCATCTGTCTAAGAGAGATCTAATATTTGTTATGGAATCATAAAAAGCGCAAGTGATATTTCGCGTTTACCTCCCCCTGTGATATTTTAACCATTCTACGTAGGCTTGTTTTGTGAAGTATTTACAAACAAACAATGCTAACCGCAAAATCGAGACAATAATGGCGGTGCAGATAAAGATAGAAACCGCAAGGCGTTATTATCGATAAACGGGGAGAAAGGTGTCAATGGAAGAGATCTCCCTGTACCACAACTAATCAAACGGTAAGGATACTGTGGTGTAATTGTGTGCCATTAAACATATCAGAAAAGTGTAAGTGATTGTCGAGAGGAGCGTGGTAACTTTTATTGGTAATCGGCATAGCTGTCTGGAGGTAAAATATATAAAATAAACCTCCAGTAGTCGCTGGTACCCCAACCATCGTTGGTTAGTGGTAATATAAATTAATTTAGTCAGAAATCTCCGAATACGCTGTGTGTAATCTATATATGTGTGCGTGTGTGCGTGCGTGCGTGTGTGTGTGTGTGTGAGTGCGTGTGTGCGTGCGTGCGTGTGCGTGTGTGCGTGCGTGTATGCGTACGTGTATGCGTGCGTGTCTGTGTGTGTGTGTATATACGCATGTATATATGCATGAAAAGTAGAATGTAAGAATGTAGCAAAATGTCGCCAGATCTAGAAGTATAGAGAGTTGGCACTTGGTGATCTCTGCCTACCGGTTAAGGTACCTAGGGTGACGTCGTAATAACTTACAGTACATCTACTTTATAGATTGTTTATCAACAAAGATTTTCTTATTACAGTTTCTTTTCTTGGCGCCAGAGATAATAAAGAACAACGACATTGACTATTACATTTCTAGGGTGGTAATCCGAAATTCCCAACTTTTGGTGGTTTTCGGCAGAAATACATACATACATGTAACGGCAATATCGCCTCACTGGGTTCCAATGGAGAAAGTTTCGACTTAATATGTTTACCTTTGTTTTCCCTTTTCAATTTGTTGAGGAAACTTTATTATACAACTGATATAAGTCGTTTTGAAAAATAAAAGTGAAGTAAAAGTTTTATAAGACATAAATAGTTGGGAAACATTTATAATAGTGACTTTTTATGCCTTTCTATCCGGTACTTCACGCATCCGGTATTATTTCCTTATCCGGTATTCTCTTAGATACCGTTTTGTTTATTAACATACCAATTATTATCAATCACATTTTATCTATAAACTGTCAAGAAAGATTTGTTTTCTTTTATTATATTGCAATGGAAAAAGAGAATAGTTAAATCCGAGCGCAATTTAAAATCATCTGACTAAAAAGACTTGACATGTAAATATTTATTTACATATGTACATACATATATATGTATTCATACATGTACACTTGCACAAGAACGATCACTTCACGATATTTGAGAGAAACAAAGTGTTATACATATTATGTCTTTTGTTTGTGGTGTCCTTGCGAGACACGATTGCATGTTCTCAGTGATAGTTGCAATATATTGACATATGTTAAGATTAGTACGTTCTTCTTTTTGTTTTCTTAGCTTTATGTTGGCTTCAAAACATTTTTAACGTGTTGCTTCATACACTTGCTACATTATACTTGACTTTTTTATCATACGATAGGCTAGCGTTTGACCGCGGTTCTGCATGATCTGATCGCAGATATGTGCATCCGAAAACGGGCCACGCATTTCTAAAAAAATTGCCCCTGCTTTCAATCTCATTATTATTTAAACTTTTTTACTCCCTTATGTTAGAAGTTTCTTTTCAAAATGAATAATAATTTAGTAACTAGTAAAGTGATATTCGTTTCTATCTTTCGTATATTTAGTTGGACTTATCGCAAATTGCTTTGCAATACGGCAATGTGGCTTCCTTATCAAAATGACTTTAGTATATTCAACAAACGCGAAAAACCGGTGTTACGCGTAGAAATATAGGAATTAACACTACACTGGTAAAGTCATTCACCTCGTCCAGTATAGAAACCTGACCGACCCGTCCTATCAGGCAGTTTTAGCAGGCATTTATTTTATCTTATGTTATTAACATTATTTTGTTTATTCATGTAACTCAAAACATACTGAGTAAGTAAGGTTCATACCGCACTTAGCCAACGTGCCTTATTATGGCCTTGATTTTTATCATCCTAAAGTATACCTATTTTAAGAAATTGAACGATACAGGGTTAACGGTGAAGTCTTTTTAATATCTTTTCTGTATTTTACTTTCTCTAAAAATATGCTGAGCTACACTATACAATACAGAATCATTTCTAAATCTCTTTATCATTGAAAATGAAAAATGGGTCGTCCATAATAATTCAAAAGACACTATCTCAGTTCGAATGAATCGCCACGGAGTACTGCTGAAACGGATTTTACATTTCATAAAATCTCTTTTCATGTTAGTAGTTCATGAATTCTTTCATTTTGAAGTGCTTAAACTTGGACAAATTGTGAATACAAACCCCCAGAACAATTGAATGAATTAAATCAATCTTTAGTTGAACAGCGTCAGGCAAAAAAAATGTTACACTGAAACATAATAGGTATTATAAGACAAGATTACGTAAGGCGAGACGGAAAAATTAATTGGGCTGGAAGGAATAGTAGATACCATACTCACTTGATATTTAACAGTGGTATTGATCTTCATATAATTTCAATACTAGTATTGAAAATTGTCAAAATAGCACTAAAAATTAAAGAGTATATTGATAATCAATGGAATTTCAATAGTGATTGAAAATATTTTATATATATTTTAACACTGTGTATAAAATTATTAAATGAATATAATAAAATAAAAAGATCTTTTTGTATTTTATGCAAAAATTAGCTAGCTTACAGTCCACCTTCTGAGTTATAATTGCACCACTTTGAGTTTATTTATACAGTATATTTAAGCTAAAGAAAACATCAAACGAGTAGACAGCAGTCAAAAACCCGTTGACACTTATAGACAGTTACAACAGCGTTATATATGCCAGCAGAGCAAACTAAGGCTTAAACCCTTCTCATTCTGAAAGGATACTAGTATCCGACAATGATACGATAAAAAAATTTAGGATAATAAATCGCTCGACTTATCTCGTTTAAGATCAAACAAGTGTCTCTCATTGTACTAGCGAGCTTGTAACTGAATCTGCCCCATTAAAGTACAACTAAAATTAAACGTAATGGAGCCCTGCATACTTAACTGATTAGATCAGACATACGCGTATATCTGTAGGTATCTTTATACAGTGCAGCCAACGCATTTCTTTATAAATTCAATTCACAAATATGCTTTGTCCTTGTAATACCCGCAGGAGTAGGCAGAGCATTAGGATATATATTTATTTAATTTAATATATCCAATTTATTCGTAGGGTTTTCATAATTATTAATACGACTAGCAGAAATATCATTGTTCTTCCGGTTGGTACAGAATAGAACAGGAAGTCAAATTAAATCATGAAGGGTTGTAAGTACCTATCACTAGATCTGTCTTGCCTCGGTTTCAAAGTTAAACGTTTGGCATGCTTACGCATTAGTAGGTACAGCTATATATTTATAAACAAATAAATGACTAGTGTCACTTATCATCATAATCAGAAGCCTATTTTAATGTACTGCTGGACTAGACTAGGCCCCTCTGAGTGCTTATCATAAATATTATTCTACACGTATTTTGCCCATTTGAATAGGAATCTTTATTACTAAATAGATAACGGCATTCGTTATTTTTTATTGGATATTGGGTTATGAGCATGCAATCTTTTTGTTCCAATATTTTTATTGTTCAGACAATCCAATTATTTATTGTTTCTGTCTAACACATGTCAAAAGTTTTTATTTATTTAACTGCCATAATACAATTCGTTTTTTGTCACACAACATCTAAATTATAATAAGAAACAAAAACAAGTTCTTCTCGATACATATGTAACTTTTAAACAGTGATATAAACATGGCCTTCTTGAAAAAGTGTCAACAATATTCATTAAAATAGTGCTACATTCTGGCGTCGAACGTATATTATAAAATATGTCGGAACACACTTCATTTTCGCGGCTTTTCCGGCTGTCAGTCTTTCCACATATGTCGGACATGTTCACTTCCCGCCAGAACGCGGTCTCCAGTCACCATATTATTCGAAATACAAAAATTAAATCCTCTTTTTTATATACTTGTTACCATATGTACCAGTATTTTAGAAAACAATATATTCTATACAGTTTCTTCTCTGTCAACATTGAAATTATGTAACACGACTATATTTCTTTCAGGAGCGTAGTTTTCTTTCCACACTAAACGCGACGTCTTTTGTCTCTGTGCAAATTGCATGGCTACGGCACTAGGGAGCGAGACAAAAGATCTGATGGACATCTCACAGTGCGCCATATCTGTTCTGTATTGTTTAAATGCTCCAGATCTGTCATTCCACATCTGATATATCATTTAGTTCGCGTAATAATGTGTTTGTGTGTGATGTTTTGTAATCTCATTCGTAAAAGATATTGACTTTACGTAGGTACGTACTATTTGGCGCCACAACCAATATACATATCAGGTAACTAAATACATATATACATATTATATAAATTACATTCACTTTGTTTTACTTTTAATATAATATGTTTCTAATAAGTAATTGACGTTAAACTCATTTAAAAAAGGCGTAAGAAATCTTTATTTGTATAAGAATCTTGTTAGGTCTGAAAGGTGTGGTGGAGAAGGTGAAGAGGTGTTCTCTGCAATCCAGTAACGGACCTGGCACGGAAATAACATAATAATTTATTGCATACTGCCTTTAAAACACATTTAATAAAGGATTACGTCCGTGGTCATACAAACATCCTAGAGTGCGTAACGTTCGGAATTGAACCAAGGTCTTATGTCACTCTTAATTCTGTTACAATTGATTGGGAGAACAAACTGTCGTAACTACATGTGTACAAGACGTTTTTCTTTTTATCTTATATAGAACAAAGTTCGAAGGATTTAAATTTAATGATTTTTGTTGTATAATATATGTATCGTGTAGAAATATTACAATATCCGCTATCATTCCATAAGTCCTTCCCAAGAAGTGCCACAACTCCCGATCGCCTTTTTTATATCTAAAAGTTCAACCATAGATACTAATTATATTCGTAATGACGACGATGGTGACGTACATATGTATTAGACGATGGGCATGACCAGCGTGGGGATTATATACAAAAATTCCCGATAAAATGAGTACGCGTACATTAGGGATGGCGTATGTCAGCAGTGGGCTAAAACAGGCTTATGGTTCTTATAATGATAATCACAATACCGATTTTTTGATCACGAATATATGACGTGTCCATACTATATACAATAATTAGGAATATTATTTAAGAGCCCTATAATCGTCGGCCCGCTGACCCACTAACACGTAATTACGATTTTAAATAGGGGGTAGAGTTAATTGTTATGAGAATCTGACCCTAGTTTGATTCCACA